>PVIC010018707.1:0-31332 GCA_004025085.1 Thryonomys swinderianus
ACTCACAAATATTATATAACATGTTTGAGAATAATAAATTCTGGAAGAGTGGCTTTCAGTATTTGAAAAGGAAACTTTCTTTCTTGATAAACATACATTCACATTGCTGACTACACATCCCCAGATTCGAATCCTAGACCTTTCTCTCCTATACCTTCACTGATTAGGAGCTCTAGAGGTGTAGTGAAGAGGAATTAAGCATCTACTGAAAATCATTTCACTTCAAGCACAGAGTACAACTTATCTTATTTAAATGGTGTAACAAAGCCAGGTATAAAGAAATATACCTGTAATCCCAGGACTCTGAGAGGCTGAGGAAAGAAGATCACAAATTTGAGCGCAGCTTGGGCAATTTAGTGACTTAAAGACATCCTGCCAAAAGATAAAACAAAATGTTAAACAGGGGAGGGGATGTATCTCAATGCAAAAGCCCTAGGTTCAACTACCAGTACTACTACCTAAATAAACATTGCGTAACTTTATGAGATAGGTGTTATATTTCCCTTACAATGAAGAAAATAGAGCTTCATGAGGTTAAGGATTTGACCAACACCACAGAGTCCAGATTTTGACCTACATCTGGATGATTCTGAAGCCAACATTCTTTCCCTGTCTTCAGAGCACGTCTTCTGGGGAAATCAGAGCTTCCTGGCTTTGTTACAATGGATACAGACAGCTTCATGCAAATGTTAGATTCCCCAACTCTCCTAGTGGCTAGGGAAAAACAGCCAACCTTTGAATCAGTTTCTCCATTTCTGAAGCATCCTCTTCATAAAAAAGGACTACTGTGAAGATTTAATGAGGCAGGTCATATGACATATAAACTTCAAACTATTTTGTAAATGTGAGTTACCATTTAAAGCCCTGGCTTCCCAGGAAATGATGGTAAATGTAATCACTTCTGTGAATTATATGGCATCCTCCTGAAAAATGATATAGGCTCAATAAATTTTCCATTCCTTTTCTTCCTCCAACACCTTCTTCATCAAGGTATGTGAGAGATTTAGACTGGCATGACAGGGCAACCATCATAGATTAATAGCCCAACCTTAAAGGGTACATGTTCACTGATGTAGTTCTCTTTGGACACATATCCATAAAGTGAGATCAAAATACATAATGAATGCTTACATTAAAAAAGTATAGTAAAAGACACTGCCATTAATCCTGCTCAACATACCACTCTCTTGCTGAACATACTTATTCAGTCATTCTTGCCACTTTCTGAAGCAGTTCTAGAAGTCATCTTTCATAAGTATCTTTACTAGGTATGATTGAAAATATAGTGAATGCTATTGTCTAGGACCCTCCAAAAATTAGGAAGTTATGTACTTATCCATCATAATCATCACTTACAGCATAGCTAGACTTCTGACTCTTCCCCAAAATAAAAAAAGACTGTAAAAGGTAAATATTTGAAGCAGCCATAACAACACAACTAAAGACATGAAGGAGAACTTCCAGAACTGCTTCAGAAAACAGTAAGAGTGATTGGATAAATGTGCTCAAGGCAAGGGGGGAATACTTTGAGGGGAATTAATGGTGATATATCTTTCAGTGTAATAACATGTTTAAATTTTAAATATTCACCATTTTTCATTTGTTCCATTCCAAGTTACACGAATGACATTGATGATGAAGGTTTGGATTCGAGACTGTGAAGCAGCCATTCCAGATGGGCCTCCTTGTGTTTGGGAAATAAATGAGAAAGTGGCTCCAGGAGCATTTATACCTCTGTCTGTCATAAGTAGCCCTAACAATATGCATTGCCCTGGGGGATATGAAAGGGAGGAGGGGCAGCTTTATTCTTATTTGAATTAAGGGTCCTTAATACTTAGCTGCTCTAGGATCAGTATCAGTAGTTGTCATCGTTGCCTTCAAATGGCCCCCCTGTTCTCCAGGTGCTTTGACTCGATATCAGAAAATGCTATAGTTCACGATTGATTATAAAAGTGGGTCCTGCTGATTGTCCAGAAGTCAGAGAATTAAGGATAGGCCAACATGCTTTTTCAAATCCTTTTTACTGTCCGTTATTTCCACCACACTGCTTGATTTCCAAGCGAATCACTTATAAACCCCATTCTTATCTCCTTCCTCTTAATTTATTCCCCAGGCTTTCTCTATTTAGGCAACTCTGTATCCCAGTTCATAGGGAAGCCCTGAGAACATCGTTGCAGCAAATTTTCAGTGTGACCTTTTAGGAGCGGAATAGAATGGATCTTTAACAGGGACCAGCCTCATAAAGGGAGAACTGAGAGCAGTTTTCTGGTGTCAGAAGGCTGGGGTCTTCTTCCACTGAAAAGATGACGCCCAAGCTAGGGAAAATTTTAAAATTATTTCTCAGGGTTGCATGAATCAAGTGAGCCAGCCACTTTTGTAAGTTATAAAATGTTCTGCAAGTGAAAGGGAATTTTGTGTCAAATGCTGGAGAGCCTAAGACGTGTCTCTTCCTCCTGTATGTCCTGACTAACAGAGAATAGGTGCAAAACTAATAAGCCAAAGGCAACCAGTGGACTTCACAAGTGGCAGATAAAAAACATCCAGCTCAGACCTGGTCCTGCCTAGATTAGGGAACATGGACCGGAGTGCAGGCCGAAGGAAACTCTAACTCTCTAGCAGATCCCCAGCAGGACTACCTGGCAAGTTGGTTCTGTCAGAAAAGTGGGCTTCAAATCTTCCCCCCAATCTGCTGTGGCCCAAAGGCAGAAAGGAGCTCATGAGCTGCAGTGTTCACATCTTCCACAGCTGAGGTTACCACCCAGAGGCTTGGGCTCTTGACCAATGGGTTTGCTCTTCCTTCTGTGGAGAGAAGGGAATTAATTGAGTGCAGGAAGAGGCTCCCAACAACCCCCAAAGCAAGACAGAGTAGAAGCCCATTGGAGCTGGGCAATGGGGTGGAGAATGTTCTCCTGTTCACATTTTCTGCTGGCGACGAGAGCATCCTAAATTATACTTCCCAACTGATCTAGGCAACTGACTTCTCTGTTGTTTCCTGGTCTTTCCTTCACCCTTTCTAGATCTGATTTCCTGAGATTAGTTCGGAACTATTCTGTCGTCCTCTTAGGAAGCAGGACAAAAGGTGATTCCAGAAAAGAAGCCCCTAAGGGCCAAGCCAAGAAGCAGTTAGGCTGTTTTAGTGATTTATGCCTATCTAGCTAATATCTGCTTTCAGGAATAAAAGTATTTGGAGCTATTAAAAACTTTATTCTTAAAATTTGTCTTGGAAAACAGTTTTATCACAGACTTCAGTTTAGTAGCCAGAACCTCCTTTTCCCATTGAGGCTGTTATTTTGGAACACAGACTTTCTCAGAGAAGCACTAATCATGTTATAGAAAACAGATCCTACTTTGTTCATCAAATATTTGCTAACAGATACTAGAAAACACGAGGGACCCAGAAGTGAAGAAGATATGATCTATATGTCCTGTAAAGAGCCAATCAGAGAGAAAATGAAAAACAGCAATCATATGTGCAAGCTATATATCTACAGCTTTAACTCACTATAGAATGGAGTAAGTGCTTAGAATTAGGGCCATGAACATATTATGGAATAGGGGGGTAATTAATAGTTTGCAAGCAGAGATGAGGAAGACTGATAAAAATAGAAACTTGAGAAGAATCTGAAGGGGGAGGCAGCATTTGAGTAGTCTTTGAAAGACATATTGTTCTAGAGGACAGATAAGATCTGATAGACAAAGAAAATATTAAGGGAAAGGCAGCAGATGGGGAGCCAATTAGAAAACAAGAATACCTCCTATCGACTAGATGGTAAGGCTTATCACAAAGCACAGTGAAAGCTAGAAAGCTCAGTAGAGGCCACATAATACAGAATTCGTCATGCCAGGCAAAAGATTTTTGAACTCTGCTCTCCCTGGCAGTGGAGACTCACAACAAAACCATGAGCAAACTATGGGACTCCTTGCTTGTTTGGTATTATGAATCTTGGCTTTTCCTCCAAAACTGATGAAAGGGAGAAAGAGAAGGAGTGGAGGAGGGGAGAGGAAGAGAAGGGAGAGGAAGCAAGGAGGATAGGCAGGAAGGGAAGCCATTTTATAATTACTCCAGTAGCAGTTATATTTGCTGTAGAATAATTTGAAAATCATAATTAATTCAAGCTTTATAGAGAAAGGGTATCACAACTTCTGGATTCCAGATCAGCTAGCAAGAGAAATTTATAAAAAATTCCCTTTTCAATATGCTGAATTCCCAATTTTTCTTTCAATCTTGAAATCCTTGTTGTGTCATTATGATTCTGGGTTTTTTTTTTAAGTGTTGCACATATTAGCATCGGGACTAGTTATATATTTGTCAGTATTCAGATGTGGAAAAACCAATCATTTACAAAAAGAATGCCAGCATCTACCTGGACAGGGGCAGAACCACTGCTACAGAAAAGAAGCCCAAACTCTGTCCCGGATTTTCTCTATCTAGTGATCATTTGTGAAGACTCACATTTTACACAACTAGCCAAGATTTAGCTAACAACTCATATTAGAGCGTCAGGTTATTTTGACTTTCTGTGGCTGGAAAGTTTGTAATGCTTACAGGATTGAGAATTACCTGACAGAATCAAAACATAATTTAGAAGCCTATGAACAGTCTGAAGGGTCAAAATAAAAAGATCAATAAAATGGTAAACATGTTACACGAGTCATTAAGTTACAGAGGTCTTATGACATAAGCTGCTTCAAAACCTAGCTGACCTCCGTGGCTGCACCTCACCTTTTGTGAAGACTCCAGCGTGTGTTTTCTCCCTTCTAGTTACACCATTCCAGGGCTGCTGAAACCGAACAGACCACCAGGGGGTCTTGTCAAAATGTACGTTCTGATTCAGTAACCTGAGGTCAGAACTGCCATGATACGGCTGGTCTGGGGGCTGCACTTTGAAAAGCAAGGCTCTGCATGTGTTTCTCCACTCTGACCCTGTGGGGTCCGGTCATCACAGCTGTATTCACAATGCAAACAACTTGCTCCAGTGACACTCCTGGTGCTTTCTAGAGATACGATAGTATCCAGGAATAGAGTCCCACAAAAAAGGCTGGGATTCTATACTCACAGTGTGCCAGAGCAGCACCACTTTTGTGGAGTTCACATGGACCATTGTTTGAGGAAGGGCTGAAGTGCTTAAAGTGGGGGGACTGATGGCTTCTGACTTTTCTATCTTCCCTGCATCTAGGAAAGTTAGTACTTGCCAAGAACTTAAATGTGCCAGTCCCATGCAAAGGGATTGCCTAAGATTACATATCTTAAGATGCAGTGGGAAAGGGAGAATGGGATTCCAGAAATGTCTCCTGTTACCTAAAGCTTGAGTTATTTCACATGTACAATGCTGCCAGCTTCTGTGCTCTGTCCTAGCCTCAGGCGCCTAACATTCTCTTTTCTCTGGTGAGAACTAAACAACATAATACACTGTTCAGTATTTGCTGCTGGCTCCAAAGAGGTAGTGGGGTTAAAAGGTCAGCATACATATATCAATTGTATATGTATGTGTGTGTGTGTGTGCGCGCTTCAAAATTGGAACACTTAGCTATAATTTTAACAAGTTTAGCCAACAATGTAACAAAAGTTAACATACTATAGTTGCTATACATTCAATTATAAAATACTTAAGAAAGAAATCATAGAAGACCTAAATGAGTGGAAAGGCATACTGTGCTAATGCTTTGGGAGATTCAGTATAGTAATGATAACAATCTTCCAACACAAACTATAGCTAAGTAATAGTGATCAAAATCCTGGAATAAATTTGTAGATATGGACAAGCTGATCCTAAAATTTATATGGAAGGAAAAGGGAAATAGAAATGCTTAAAAAATTGAAAAGAAGGGCCGGAGGGTTAGCTCAGTGGTTCCAGCGCCTGCCTCGCAAGCGCAAGGACCTGAGTTTGATCCCTGGCAACCACATACAATGCTGAGCGTGGAGACACACCGGGCATGGTGGCTCACGCCTGTCATCCCAGCACTCGGGAGGCAGAGACAGGAGGATTGCTGATTTCGAGGCTTGCCTGGGCTACATAGTGAGCTCAGGGCCAGCCTGAACTACAAAGTGAGACCCTGTCTCAAAAAGCAAAAAAAAAAAATTGAAAAGAAAAAGAAAACTGAAGCTCTGTTGCTGTAAGTAAAAGTCGTAAGATTTACTATAAAGGTATAGTAATCAAGACAGTATGGAATTAATGAAGAGACAGATGCATGGGTAAGGACAACAAAATAGAGTCAAGGAATAGACTTTTACAAAAATAGACATTTGTTCTCTGACAGACAAAACTGAGAGAGGCAAAGAACAGCTTGTTTCAACAAATGGTTTCAGGATAATTGATCTTTCATGTGTAAAAAACTGTCACACATTTGCAATATCACCCTAAAATGGAGCCTAGATCTAAATGTGATGCACAAAACCAGAAAACTGTAAGAAGTAAACACAAGAGAAAATTGTTATGGCCTCGGATTAGATAATGTATTCTTAGGAATGACAAAAAAAATTCAGTAAATTAGTCTTCACTAAAATCATACACTTTTGCTCTTTCACACAATCAGAGGGTAAAAGTTACATATTAGAAATAAATATTTATAAATCACATATCTGACAAAGAACTTACATTCCCTAAAACAAATAACTCTCAAAAGTCAATAAAAATATTTAAAAATTAATGTGCAAAGGTCTTGAACAGACACTTCACTGAAGAAGATAAAAGAATAATAAGCACATGAAAAGATGCTGAACATTAGTAGCTATTAGGAAAGTGGAAATTTAAACCATTATTCAATATTTAATAGAAATACTGGTTCTATACCTAATAGAATGAATAAAGAAAAAATACTGATAATATCATGTACAAAAGAGAATGCAGAATACATGACAGAAGGTAATTCTCATTTTTACCCATATCCCTACATTTCCCAATGTTGAATGTGATTGTGAACATTTATAAAATGTACCAATAAAGAAATAAACAAAAAAAAAGAGAATGCAGAGCAATTGTAACTTTCAGGTCTTCTGGTAAAAATTCAAAGTGATACAAGTACACATGGCAGTTTCTTATGAAGTTAACATACAGGTACTGGTGACCCGGCAACTTGAGAAGCCAATTCTAAACTTATATGGAAACTCAGTGGATCTAGAAGAGCCAGAACACTTTTACAAGGAACAAAGCTGGGCACTTAACCTATCTGTTAGAGAATTTAAAACACATAAGGCACAGGAGGAGGTGACCTTTACTGTACTTTGCAATGGTGAAAAATAAATTGAAATGTGTTTTTTAGCTCTGATATTTCAGGAAACAGCACAGCTATGCATGTAGATGATGTATTTAAATATCACATTTTTGAGAAAAACCTCAAAGTAGCAGACAAGCCTGGAAAAGCAAAGGGCTTCCATAGACTATGCAGAAAAATACAAAGTGCTATCATAATAGAAGAAACATTAATGTCGCTTGAAATAAAGTGCCTGAGGAAATCTAGGCTGATGTGACTCAGTCTGTGAGAGACTTTGCAGATGGAATGGGTGCTCAGAAGCAGTGGGCCAGGCGGAGCTCGAACAGGTGCTGGAAGCCCTAGTCCTCTAGATGAGACTCTCCCAGGTGCAGTCTGAGGTCCACTAGTAGCACTCAATTAGAGAGGTTGTTAGAACTTTAACCTATACCATAAGTTTTCATTTCTGTGTATGTGATCCTGGAATCTGCATCTCAAAAAGGGAGCTGCACACTCATAAAATTTAGAAACTGAGGTGGAAATGACTGACAAGGATTTTTGTAAATTCAGTAAATCTCAGATCTCTTTCCTTTTGTAAAGTTCTCCTATCATTTATTTGTTGGATAAATGCAAGTTAGTGTTCTTATAACTTGCAATTAATTCTGTTTCCAAACAACTCTGTAGAAATGAAACCTTGGAGCATGAACTCTGGGAAAGGTTTAATTATGCAATGACTCAATGTGTTCTTGTGTATGACAGTCAGCGAGGTACAACATTAAGAGTCTATACTGATTGCTGTCTTCACTTCACTGCCAGGTTTTCAGCAATTTCTGGAATAACTGTATCTTCACACTCAAAAAGAAACACTCAGGCAAAGACTACACTTAGGGGACAGTATGGTCACAATATAGGATATTTAAAAACTATTGACCCAGGTTTTTCAAAGTTACAAATCTCGGCTAGTGAAATCATCAAACAAGATCTCTAAACATAGTCATTGGATTTGTGAAGTCATTGGATTTGTGATTACATCCATAAGAATAATATTTTTACTTTCACATTAAGAAAAAAACAAATAATTGCCATCTGAAATCCAAATATACTTTCATGGTAAGAACAAACAGATCATCTAGTTACAGTACCTATACAATTATGCAATTTAGAAACATCACTTAAAAATGATCTTCAGCCTCACAGCCTCCATAAATATACAATAGCAGCAGAAAAGATGGTGGCTCTCCTACAGAGACCAAACAAAAAGAATAAACAAAATTTCTAAAAAGCAAGACAACTTTACCAACCCACACAATTTTATATAGTTCAATGAGTAAATGCATGCTATTTATGATTGCTAGGTCTCTGGAAAAATTGATTCCTCTTATATTTATGAAATGACCTTCTTTAATTTGGTAAATATTCCTTGTCCTGAAGTCAGTCAATTTTGTCTGGATATTATATAGCTATCCTGGCTTACTTATATTTATCATGTGCATGGTATATCTTATCTTTTAACTTTCAATTTGTCTTTTTACTTAAAGTATCTCTCCTTTAAATAGCTTCAGTTGAGACTTAGTTGTTCTTATTATTTTCCTACTCTGACAATCTGGGATAATTTAGCCCATAAATTGGAACCCTCCATTTATTTACAATTCATCTAATTATTGATACAGTTGAAATTAACTTTACTACTTTTCTGTTTGGGTTTTTTTTTTGGCATCCTCTTTACTTTTCTCTCTCCTTTTGTTTTTTGACAGTGGTCAAGTAACTTTCAGTATTTAATTTAGCACTCTTCTTTGTTGGCCTTCTTTATAACTTCTCCTATGAATTAATAATATACATGCTTCACTATCACAGCCTATGTTCAATTAATTTTTTCTTCTCATAGATAATATAAGGACCTCACAAACAGTGTCTTTACTTTGGCCCTTTCTTTGTTCTATTGCCCCCAGTATTACAACCCTTCATAATAAATTGTTTTCTTTAACTGTTAACTAACTTCACAGCATTTCTTAAAAAAAGAAATATTTAACAGTTGCTAACATACGGTTATATGCCACATAATGACATTTTGATAAACAGTGGCCCCTGTATCTGGCAGTGGTCACATAAGGTTATAACAGGGCTGCAAAATTTCTGACAACTAGAGACGTTGTAATTGTAGCACTTTAAGACAGCACATTTCTCATGTTGGTGGTGATGCAGGTATAAACACACCTATTTTACTGCCAGTTGTCTAAAAGTATAGTACATATAATTATGGCTATGTACAGTTCATACTTGGTAGGGATAATAAATGACTATGCTACTAGTTTATGTACTGTACTATACTTTTGATCATTATTTTAGAGTATACTCCTTGTGGTTAGAATTTAACTGTCAGACAGCTTCAGGCAGTCTCACAAGAGGGCTTTCAGAAGATGCTGCTTTCACAGATGACAGTTCCATGCATGTTATTGCCCCTGAGGATCTTCCATTGGGACAAGATGTGAACTTAATTCCTTTTCTCATTGGCAAGACAAAATACTCACCACCCAAAGGTAGGAGAGGAAAGGTTTATTATAGTTGGTAGAGCTTTCAGTTCACAGTTGGGTGGCACCAAGGCAGGGTGGCATAGCAGAGGGGTATCACAAGGATAATTACTTCACAGCAGCAGAAAAGCAGTGAAATAGATGATAGCAGTCCTCTTTCTGCACCTCACAGTCTATCCAGGCTACAAGCCCATAGGGCAGGTAGCACCTACACTGAGGGAGGCCTTCCCAGTATCCACACCCAGAACTGTGCCAAACCAGTCAGTGGACTAATTTAGTAACCACATATCCTTAATTCCTCTATGAGCCCATGAGGGTTTGGGGATGGATATGCAAGAAAGTGGTATGGGTATGAAGGATGCAGCCTATATATATATTTAGAATAGTAGGGAGACAACACTCTTGCCTGGAGCATTCCTGCAAGCAGGGAAAGACTAGAAGGCCATGGAATCTCCATTTCCATGTGGGCCAGACTGGACATGACTGTTGCATGAGGAAGAGCTCCAGAGATATCACCTACTTGTCTGTGGTCACTGAGTAAGTGTGGCAGTGATGTTGGAACCTAGACAGGGAGTCCTTCAGTGGATTCCTCTGCCCAGATCACCATGTTGAAGAAATGCTCACTGGAACAGTGAGGGAATCCTGATGACTAAAGCCATCAGTGAGCTGGTGGAATTAGTTCCACCTGCAAGATCCTGGAAATTGCAGAGTTCAAGCCTGGAAGAGTTCATTGAGCTCAACTCAGGCATTATACTCAAAACCTACACAAGGGATAATGACTGTCTTCCTATGACTAGTCAACTTCAACCTGTGTGCTACTGCCCATACCATCTACAGGAGACAACAGATCCACACCAAGAAGGACCCTTTTGGTTGTGTTTTTACCCATTTTTGTTGTTGTTGTTGCTTATGTTGTTATTATGTTTCTTTCTTTTTTCATTTCTCTATTGTTGCCAAATCTGTCCAATTTTAGATATTTTTCTCCTCTCAACTGCTTTTTTTTTTTTCACAAGAAGGAAACTAATCTTGCAGTAGGTCTCCCTATTCACATCTGGTTTCTTCATCCTCTCCTGTCCTCCAGTAAGATTCAGTTCCTAGAAGATAATGTGTTTTAGTTTTCTCTTCTGTCTGCATTATGATACAAGGGTGAAGAGTTTCTAATGGTCCTGCAGTTCTTAATTGTTTCTGTCTCATATTTGTCCCTTTTGTCTCTTTTGTCTGCTAGGATCTATAAATTTCTCCAGGTCTATGTGACCTCTAGAGCCCCTCTAACCCTATTTCTAATCTCTTCCTCTCCTATCTCTTTACCTCCCCAAATTCCCAGTGACCATTTATTCCTGAAGGGTAGTACCGCTATATTGAAGGACCTGTATGTTGTAAACATATTTCTGATTGGTTCTAAATTTTGGCATATGGGCATAGATGAAATTCCTGAGGTTAAAGATATCAGAGTAGCAATTTGCAAAGCTTATCATTTCCTGTATTGTGTTCAATACTGTGATGATACTGATTATATTATGTCAACAAAGATAATGTGACTGTTCTGTTCAAATACTTCCCATAGTGTGCCAGAACTGAGATTACTTAAGGGCCATTACAGATCCAAGGAGGACAACCCAAGAAGTAGTCATCTCATAAGCGTTCCAAATATTAGGAAGAGAGTTGCAACATGCATTGATCAGACAGCAGGCAAGGAATTAAATGAATAACATCAGCAACAACAAAGAAAAGAAATGAGAAAAATTCAAAAACCCAGATACACAGATTATCACCACAGAGAAGTTCAGGTAAAAGGTAAATAGAGCAAACTGAAGTTCAATCACCAGGACTATCAAGGATAATTACAAAAAAATTGAATAAAATGGAAATCAGAAATAATCTCAGAGATAAAAACAGAGATACTGTCTATAATACTAAAGAAGAGATAAGAAACATGATAAAAATCTCAGATTACAAAAGCAATGGAACCTGTTAAGCATCTGCAAACAGAGCTTCAGGTGATTAAAAACTCCAATGAAAGTTTGCAAAGTAGAATGAATGAATGTGAGGATGGAATTTCAGAACTGGCAGACAGGATTGCAGCCAATGAACATTACGGAAAGGTACAATTTACCTATGGTAAAAGCCATAATTTGTGTAAAATGCCAAAGAACTATGAGAAATCAATCCAACAGCTCCTAGATAATACAAAGAAGAATAACATAAGACTGATTGGAGTCAATGAGGAAACAGGAGATGGTGTAAAAGACATTAAAAAAAACTCTTCACAGATATAATGGCAGAAAACACCACAAGAAAAGGAAAAGAATTGGGCTTACAGATATGTGAGGCATATAGGACTCCAAATGGCTGTGATATAAAAGTCTACACCTAGGCAATAATTATCAAGATTCCAGATATCAAAAAAAAAGAATGAAGTACTGAAAGCAGCTAGAGAAAAGAAAAAAACTACATACAAAGGGAGGCTCATCAGGATCACAGCAGACTTTTCAACACAAATGCTCAAGGCAAGGAGAGCCTGGGGTGAAGTGTTTCAAGCCTTGGAGGTTAAAAACTTCCAACCTAGATTGATGTATCCTGCAGAACTGTCTTTCATAATTGATGGGGAAATAAGATACTTCCATGAGAAAGAACACCTGAAAACCTTCAGAAATATAAAACTGGCTCTCCAAAAAATTCTAAGAATATCTTGGAAAAAAAAAAAAAACAATGAAGGTCACAAACCCATAAGACCCAACAGAGTGACATTTGTCACTGGACAAAACAAAGAAAAGCTCTGGTCCTGAGAGCTTTACTGCTGAACTCTACAAAACTTTTAAAGAAGAGTTAATGCCACTACTTCTCAAACTTTTTAATGAAATCAAAAGGGGAGTACTTTCTCAAATTCATTCCTGGAAGTAACCATTACATTGACTCCAAAAGCAGAGAAAGACCCAACCAGTAAAGAGAACTACAGGCGAATCTCCATAATGAATATTGATGCAAAAATCATCAATAAGATACTGGCAAACAGAATACAGAAAATCATCAAGATCATACACTCTGATCAAGTTGGATTCATCCCAGGGAAGCAAGGATGGTTCCACATATGTAAATCAATAAACATAATACACTATATTACAGGCTTAAGGACAAAACCAATGGTCATCTCAATAGATGCAGAAAAAACATTTGACAAAGTCAAAACCCTATAGAAAATTGGAGTAGATGGACTTTATCTCAACCTAATAAAAGCTATATATGAGAAACCAGTAGCCAGCATCATACTAAGTAGTCAAAAACTGAAACCTTTCATGTTAACAACAGGAACAAGATAAAGATGTTCACTATCACCATTCCTATTCAATATAGTGCTGGAAATATTAGCCTCAGCAATTGGACAAGTGAAAGAAATAAAGGAATAAAGTAGGATAAGGAAGAAATTAAACTGTCATTATTTACTGATGATGTGATACACTACATAGAAGATCCTAAAATCTCAACCAAAACACTATTAGATTTAACTGCCACATTCAGTAGCATAGCTGAGTACAAGGTCAATGCTCAAAATTTAATATGCTTTTATAAACAATTAACAGACTCACTGAGAGAGAAATTGGGGAGTCAATTGCTTTCATAATAGCACCCCAAAATAAATGAAATATCTAGAAGTAAATCAAATGAAGGAGGAGAAAGACCTCTACTCTGGAAACTACAACACCCCAAAAAAGGAAATTGAAGAAGATATCAGAAAATGGAAAGACATCTTTTGTTCCTGTGTAGGGAAAATCAATATTGTCAAAATGGCTATATTCCAACAACTACTATAGAGATTCAATGCAATCCTGATTAAAATCCCAACAGCATATTTCACAGATCTAGAGAAAATAATCCAAAACTTCATCTGGAACCACAAAACTTCATCTGGAATAGCAAAAGAAAATCTAGGAAACAAGGACACAACAGGGGTAATCACGATCCCCAACTTGAAACTACTACAAAGGCACTAGGTAGAAACTGCATGATACAGACAAAGTAAGGACCTCAGGTTCAGTGGAAAAGATTAGAACATCCCCAAACAACTCCAGATATACTAAACCATTTCATCTTTCACAGAGGAGTCAAGTATCCTCTATGTAGGAAAGACAGACTCTTTAACAAATGGTGGTAGAAAACCTGGGTTTCAACCTGCCAAAGAGTAAAGCTAGATCTATGTCTTTCACCTGCACTAAACTAAAATCAAAGTGGATTCGAAACCTAAATTTCAAAACAAAATCACTAAACCTGCTGCAAAACAGCTTAAGTAGGATTCTTGGAGACACTGGCTTAGGGGAAGGCTGCAGAAACAAACCCTCAGCAGCATAGGAGCTAGCAGAAGGAATCAACAAATGGGATCTCATCCTATTAAAAAGCTTCTGCACAGCAAGAGAAACCACCAGCAGAGCAAAAAGACAACCAACAATATGGAAAAAAATCTTTACCAGCTGTTTCTTAGACAAAGGGCTACTATCTAGAGTATATAAAGAACTGAAAAAGTCAGCCCTCCACCCCAATTTAAAGACCAAATTCAAAAATGGGCAGTATATATTCAGAGAAAGCAGTAAAAAGAGCTGAGAAGCATATGAAGAAATGCCCACCATCACTGGTCATTTGAGAGATGCAGATAAAAACAACACTGAAATTCCATCTCACTCCAAAAAAATGGCTGCTGTCTCAAAATCAACCAACAACAAATACTGAGGAGGCTGCAGGGAGAAAGGAATCCTTCTCCACTATTGGTGGGAATGTAGACTGATGCAACCAATGTGGAGATCAGTTAGGAGATTCCTCAAGAAACTAGTATTAGAGGTCTCATTTGACTCTGCTATTCCCCTGCTAGGTATATACACAAAAGAATTAAAAGATTCATATCACAGGGATCTATGTGCACCCATATTCATAACAGCTCAGTTTGTGATAGCTATATTTTGGAAACAACTCAAATGCTCATCAACTGGATACTGGATATAGAAGATGTGGTGTTTTATAAAGTGGAGAAGTACTGTGCCTAAAGAATGATGAATTTGAGTCATTTGTACTCAAATGGATTATAAATTTGAGTCATTTATACTCAAATGGATGTACTTTGAGGACATGCTTATAAGTAAAATAAATAGGTCACAGATGTGTAGATACTATATCTTTTCTCTGGTATGAGAAACTGAAGTGTAAATGAGTTCTTGAATGTATGATGGATATTATGAAATAGAAAATATTCAAAGGGAAAAAGGGTTAGAGGTAAATAAAAAAGGGAAAGAAAAAATTTGATGGTCTAGAAAGGAAACAACGCTTATGTATATAGGATGGGAGTTATAAGGTGGGAAGGGAAATGGGAAAAATTAGAATTAAGTTGTGTTATGTATTCATACAAATTCTCAATGTTGATTGTGGTCATGATGTGTATATAAATGTACCAATAAATCAATTATTAAAATAAATTTAGAATAGTGGGGATATTGTGTCATTGTTTTAAACACAACAATTTGAAAAAAAAGTAAAAATGTTAAAATAGAAAATATCATGGCTATTGTCATCTGCTCTAACAGTCTAGCGTATACTGAACTTGTTTCTCTTCCTGCTTTAACAAATGTAAAACTACACAACATAAGGAAATAAAGAAAGAAAATATACATATTTCAATAGCTATATTGTTCACATAAGATAAAAATGAAAAATTTCTATGAACATATCCCCACCACTAAATGATAGACAAATATACTTAACTGTTTCCTTCCTTTCTGAAGCTCTGAATTTCCAACTAGTATCATTTTCTCTTTGAAGAATTTTTAGCTTACAAAATTTTTAAAACTAAAAAATTGCTTGGACATTTAAAATCTTTAGATTTTTTAATATTCAGTTCAGCTAGTGCAAACATCCTCATAGTGTATCTGTCTAAAAGAGCTTTTATGTACTTTTATCTAAAAACAGTTCACCTGATGTGAAATTCTAGATGATTAGTTTTTAAAAGATTCTGCTTTATGGCCAGTGGTCTCTCCTGCTTTGGAAGTTGTCAGTTACTCTATTGGTTTAACGTGTTTAACCTGTCTGTTTATCTTAATATGTGTCTAGTTTAATGTGTCCATTTATCTTAATATTTACCGGGCTTGGACTCACTCGACATCCATGATTCATAGGCCACAGGTTTTGTTTTTAATCTATTTTAGGAAATACTTAGCCATTATTTTTTTTTAAATATGTTTTTCTCTGTTCTTTGTTTCTCCCCTTGTGGAAATCAATGTACACCTGTGTATCGCTGATTTCATCCCATAGTCATTGAGTCTCTGTTCACTACCTTCCCTGGCTTCTCTCTCCTCTGTGTCTCAGTTTGAATGAACTTTATTAATCTGCATTAAAGTTCACTGACTTGTTTTCTTGATACATTATTAACCACATTTAGTGGTTTTAAGAATGTCACATAGTATATTTTCCATTTTTAAAAATTTCAATCTATTTCTTTTCAGTCTTTAAATATCTCCTGAAATGTATACATTTATATAAGTAATTATATTAACATTGATTACATTTATATTAATATTTCTTTATAGTTTTTACAACCTAAGTACAAAAGCTAATGTAAACCCTCATCTATTAATTCAGCATTTGTCTATTCTTACATATTGACATTTCTTTGTGCCTCACATTTTTTGCATGTCTAGTAATTTTTAGTTGTGTACTGGACATTGACACGATACATTGTAGAGATTCTGTAAAGATTCTATGTTACTTTACCCAGAAGAATGTCAAATTTTAAGCAAGCAATCAAGTTGCTAACACAACACCAGTAAGTTCTAAAGGCTTGGTTTCCTACTAAATTGAATTAATTTCCATTTTCCTCTAGCCTCAAAGTGAACCCATTAGCTGTTCTGTGGAATTTATTCCTAAGGACTCTGGTGTTTCAATGGGAAGTCTGAAGTGTTTACTAAACTCTTTTAACTTGTCAGAGACTCAAACTCTTACAGCTGAAATCTTTCCTTAGCTTTTTTAGCCTCCTTGATGTTATGTTTCCCCTGGGATCTTTTGAATCTTACTCAGGCATTTATGACTTAGAAGCCAATTAAGCAATATTTTTTCTTGTAGAAAGAAAAATATTTCATGATCTCACTTATATGTGGGATATTTTTTAAAGGAGCTCAAATACTCAGAGAGAATCACCTGCTAGACAGACAGGGAGGAAAATGGGGAGATGTAGATTAAAGAACACAATATAGCAAGTATGTGGAAATCTTTTGTACAACCTAATAGCTAAAGTTAATAAACTTGTACTGTATTCGATATTGCTGATAAATAAGTAGATTTCAGCTGCTTTTGTCATTAAAGGGAATGTAAGATGTTAGAGATGTTAATCTGCTTCACTATGGTAAAAAAAAATAAAACACATCATGTTATAAACCTCAAATGTATACTATAAAATTTATTTTGTTTTAAAATAAGCCGGTTAAAGACTTGAAGACACCTAATGTGCAGATTTCAGCTCTCAGCACCATCATCATGGCTTTCTCCTTTCAGGGATCCCCTCTCCCTCATTTGCAGTCTTTCTGTCTATATTACCCTCTTTCTCCTCTGTCCCTTCAGTCCAAGAGGGCTGGAGTTTCTGCTTAATTTCTAGCACGTTGCACAACACTTGGCCTGGGACTGTCCTCAGGAGAGAAGTCTCCATTTTCTTCCTACTTCGGTCATTTCCAATGCCTTCAATAGTCACTGTTTACATTTCATGCGGAAGTCGGTATTTTTAACCACAGGACCCTAGACCCACACAAACCCAAACTGCTGTGCTTCATGGGAGGTGGGCTCTCAGGTGCATCTGTGACCTCAGTCGTCTTGATTCCTCACAGTGTCTTCTTCCAGGGACTATTTCCTCACAGTCTTTCAGACATTTCCAACTATGAGAGTGTCAAACTGCTCCAAACTCCCTGGAACCATCTGAAGGTTCTACTGTTATAGCCCACTAATTATTATGTGCTGTAAGAAGCCAACCTAATTATAGTTTAGCACTTTAACCATTTTCACTTTTTAATATTAAAAGATATATATTATCTAATAAAACTCAGAGGGCATGTCTGAAACAAAGCTCCAACAAACCCAGTGTAACTATGCTAAGCACAATGGCTCCTTTTCAGTACTCAGGTCTTTGAAAGAGAGCTTCCATCATTCCATTTTGGACTGTTAGAGCAAACCTTACATGCAAAACAGTAAATGACCTGTGCCCCTGACAGTGGGAGAAGGACAGCATACTTGCAGTGAGCAGACTTTCCTCTTCAGGTAGAGCCTCTGTCCAATGGAGTAAAGCATCTCTGCAGATACTGGACTGCACGGCTCTATCACCTGTGCTTCCTTCAACCATCACCTGTGCTTTCCTTGCTTTCATGGTTGCAGAGAAAATATCAGGGAGACTTAAATCTGGAGTGTCACCTGAAATTTTGGGGCAGACAGCCTGGAGATGTTTATGTTTCACTAATGGTGGTGATACTGGCTACTGAATGCAGGGCTTCACACTCAGCTACATCCCACAGAACTTTTAATTTTTTCTTTTGAGTCGGAATCTTGTCAAATCACTAAGTTGTGTAGGCTGAATTTGAACTTGTGATCCTCCTGCTTCAGCCTCCCACCATGTGGAGATCACAAATGGCTTGTGGGAAGAGGCTGGCCAGGAGGTGGGTGTCCTGGGCTATGACCTGAGATCATTACCAGGGTGACAACTGCTAAGTCACTCTATTCAAGTCTTGTCTTCTGTGTAAAATGGAGCCAAATTTTACAAGGTTCATTAGAAGATGGCATTAAAAATACTGTGAAAGCATTTTGAAAATCACTAGGCATTAAACAAATGTAATACTTAAAAATAATATCCTCCCATTCCACTCATTTTCTTGACTACAAGGGAATAAAGTAAAGGTAAAAAGTAAAAGTCCCTCCTGTAGTTCATAAGGGTCTGGGTGTTCTCCAGGGTTTTGTGTGCTGGAAGCTTGGTGGCTATTGCAACTGAGAGGTGATGCGTCTAGGAGCTGTGGCTGGCGGAGGGGGATTAGGGTATGGGAGTGCCTCCCTTAGAAGTGCTCCTCAGTTTGACAGAGCTGGTTATTACAAAACGATGCTGCTCCCATGTGCTTGAGTGTGTACATGTAGCCACTTTGCTTTTTCCTTGTAGCCTGGGACCCTCATCAGACCCACCATATTGTTTTCACTTTCCAGGCATCAGAGTTGTGTGAAAAATAAAGCTAGTACCCAGTTTAAGGTATTTTACTATAGCAACACACACCAGACCGAGTTCTTGTCTTGGGTAGACAAGGTCACCAATATCTTGATCACTGACATCTGTGATTGAGGTCATGGACTCACCACTTGATTATGCAATAGCTCGTTTGCACACTTCCTGTAATGACTGGTTCAGTTTCTGCCAAAAGTTAAGCACATTCTATCATATCTAGGATACTTTTTAAAATCTTCTGGATTTCTGCTGATTTAAAGGAAAAAGCAGTAATTTTTCTGGTTCTTAAGGTTCTCAGTCATTTTTAGTACATTGTCTTTCCTCATGGAATTGCTACAAAAAAAAAACCCATGATACATTTCCCGAGAACTCTTCTGATCTTTTCCTACAAAGCCACAGAATTCTTCCAATGAGTAAGTCCCTTAAGAGTCCTGAGATTTGCTTTTCTTACTTATAAAATGAGATAATTATTTTTACAGTCATTTCTAGATGATCAGTCTAGTATATGAAAACATAAATCCACGAGTAACATCTGACATCCTTTGGTGGAACTGAAATGCAGAGAAAATTTTACGTAGAGAATCAAGTGAAATACAGTTTTTTTCTGTCATGTTGCCAAAGCAAACTAGTTTGCTTTTTGAGGGAGGAGTCTTGTACAACTTAGTTGATGTTTTAAAAGATTAACATGAGTTTAAACCCAAAAATGTCTAGCTATATCAGTTAAGTACAAATTTAAGAGCACTGACAATAAAAAATTAGTAAAACCTGAGGTGCTTCAGTTATGGTAGAGATGTGACATAATCAGTAATGTTCTTTCCACGTGGCCTTGGAGAAATTAGTATATGTCCAGAGCAATGATGATGAATCTCTCGGAGATGAGTACTCAAACTGTAACCCCACGCCCACTTATTTATTGCACTTGGCCAACATTGCAATTAAACCTGAATACTTACCAGCCATGTAAAATCTTGGCGGAGTCAGTGCTAAGGAGTCGCTGCGGTGATGTCATCGCCTGGCGCCCATGGCCCTGTCCGAGCGTGGGCACGGCGCCTGTGCGTGCTTAGCTCAGCTGCGGGGGTGACGCTGGGCTGACTTGGCTCATGGCTGACGGAGAGAGCGCTGTGTGCCTGCTGCGCATGCGTGCCTCCCCTCCACTGGTCTACAGCAACGGTGTTTGCTCTTGCATTAAAATAAAATCTCCCAATTGCTGCGGGTCCTTTGAAATGTTGGTATGACGTGTAATAATTCGCCACTGCCACTGGACTCCTTTCAAGGATGTTCTCCAACCAGTTCTACCTCTTTTTTCTTTAACTTTTATCAACTGTTTATTTTTGTGTGTGAGGTGCTAGGCATCCAAGCCAATGCCTTTTTGGCCTGGACATGTGCTGTGGCACTGTGCATCCCCCTTCTCTACTTAGCTTTTAATTCTCAGATCAGACACCCTCCTGTAGCCTTCCTGTGTCTCTTCCACATTATCTTCATCATTACAGTGACCACATTGTTTTAAGAAGTGCACGTTTAAGACCATGCTGTGTATTTTCATCTGTTAGAGTTTTGTGGTCATTTATTTCTAAATATTTCATAAGTTACATTATTATTTATCCTCTAGTTCATTAATATATTTGATTATTTTGGTTTCCCAGCATGTGGAGTTTTTTTCTGGCTCTTTTATTGTTCTCAGTGTCTAATAGTATTGCATGGTAGAAAGATGTTGTGCTTTGTGTTATCAATTCTTTGGTATTTCTTCAGATGGGTACTTGAGAGGAATGTGAGTTGCTTTGAGGAATAAATTTCCACATAGGTCTTCTTTAATCTGGTTTATGAATTGTGTGTTTAAATGTCTAAATTTTGATCAAAACTACTCATTTGGCTTTTGAAAGAAGCATGAAACATATTCCCTAATAAGGAAGATGTGTGTCACATTTATTCAATAAATAAGGATGTTTTTAAAGAAATATACAAATTATGTACTGCTCTTGGTTCTCTGTGAATTGTTCTTCCTTCATTAAATCTTTCTTTATTCCAAATGATGATTTTTTTTGCCTGAATAATATGGCCCCTGCAATACCAGTCTTTTTAATTTTAATTATATTTTTATAATTCAGTTTTTTGAGACAGGGTCTTGCTTTTTAGTTCAGGCTGGCCCTGAGCTCATTATATAGCCCAGGCAAGCCTCGAACTCACAGCAATCCTCCTGCCTCTGCCTCCTGAGTTCTGGGATTACAGGAGTGAGCCACCATGTCCAACAGCACCAGTCTTTATATGTTTTGCTGTGTAAAAAATCTTTATGCATTATTGTATTTTTGTATTTGTATTATCTTATAGATAACTTGTAGAAAGGATATTTGTCTAAAAAGAAGCTGAAGATCTCTAAACAAATTGCTTTAATTGGTTTGTTATTAATGAAATATTCATACTTTTATATCATTTTGTTCTATTTTTATTCCTTTTCTTAGCTTATTTATCTCATTTGTATAGATAAATCCAGCCTTCTTTAATTAGTTCTTTTGTACTTTTGCCCTGCCCCCATTCTTTGAGAGTTGTTCTTCAGTTTTTTTTGTTTTGTTTTTTGAGACAGGGTCTCGCTTTGTAGTTCAGGCTAGCGCTGAGCTCACTATGTAGCCCAGGCAAGCCTCAAACTCAGCAATCCTCCTGCCTCTGCCTCCCGAGTGCTGGGATGACAGGTGTGAGCCACCACGCCTGGCACTTGTTCTTCAGTTTTTAAAAGCATATTTGCTTACAGTTCAAAGTTAACTGGTCTCCATCTTCCTCCTAAACAGTACAATGAATGTGGGTGTTTTAATTTCAGTCTCTCTCACTTCTTCTTTTGCCTGTCACTGTCTTCTAGCATGTTAGTTTTCCTTGTCATTTGAACAATCTCTTACTTGTCCTCTTTTTTTAAAAAAATAATGCATTGTGATGTTATAAATCCCCTTCATATTTCTTTGCTCATCAGCACTTTTCCCCATGTTCTCACTTTGAGTTTAAAATTCCTATTTTCTGAAGTGTAACACTAGTGAGTTCATTCAGAGAAGGCCAGAAGTTGGTAAACTCAGCTTTTATTCTTCAGAAAATGCCTGCTTTATCCACACTTGTGTGATAATTGAGTTTGAATTATTATTGTAGGTTAATATTTATTTTCCCTCCATATTTTAAGGTACTATTCTGTTAGTCATTTTTGCTAATAAGGAGGTAGCTGTCAGTTTCATTTGCAATTCCCTGTGTAGATCACCACATATTATTTTATAAAATGGTCATATATCCACACAGCAGTGATTTTTTTTTTTGTAGAGTGGGCTTTGCAGAGTTCTGGGAGAATCTAATAGCAGAAGTCACCCTGCATGGTACCTTCATGTGAGATCAGAAGGTTCAGAGATTCCTTAAAGTCTGTCTTTGAGCATGTTAAGAATCTCTGCCTAGAACTGCCCAAACAGAAGAAGGACTCAATAATTGTTTGTTAAATTAATGAATTAGGGGCCAGAGATTTAGCTCAGTGGTTCTGACACCTGTCTAGCAAGTGCAAGGTCCCTGATTCAATCCCCAGCAACCACATATAACAATACCATGAGCAATCCATGCCACATACCACAGTGCCAGCATGGTAGCCCACATCAGTAATCCCAGCACTCAGGAAGCAGAGGCAGGAGGATTGCTGAGTTCGAGGTTTGCCTGGGCTACATAGTGAACTCAGGGCCAGCCCAAACTACAAAGGGAGACCCTGTCTCAAAAAAAAAAAATTAGGGCTGGAGGGTTAGCTCAGTGGTTCCGGCACCTGCCTCACAAGTGCAAGGTCCTGAGTTCGATCCCTGGTAACCACATACAATGCTGGGCATGGAGACTCATGCCCACCAGCAATCAATACCACATACCACATACCACAGTGCCGGGCGTGGTGGCTCACGCCTGTAACCCCAGCACTCAGGAGGCACAGACAGGAGGATTGCTGAGTTTGAGGCTTGCCTGGACTACATAGTGAGCTCAGAGCCAGCCTGAACTACAAAGCGAGACCCTGTGTCAAAAAAAAAAAAATAATGGGTACACATCTGGACAACTGAAGGAGTGAGCCCCAGGGAATCCTGGGTAAGTGCCATGTTTTCAAACCTCTTGCTTATAACTCCATTTAACTTGCCAAGAAATATTATAATGTGAATAGAAAAGCAGAGCAAATACCACCTCGTAAAAATATACTTCTACTTTAAAGGGACAATTTGATTGGGAATAGCAGTACTGTCAAAAATGTAGCTAAAGTCAGCTCTATTATTTGTTTTATTAGTTCATGTTTGCAGTACATAATGTTTACATTCTTTGTGTAGAGTAGGTAATGTACGCACCACATCTTAGTTCCTCGTGTATTTAGTTTCCAAAGCCTTTCTATATGTATACTTTTAATTCAGTTAATCATCAAATAAGCCTAGTTATACATTATTGTTGAATCCCCCTGTTATCAGCTGAGAGCACCCACACTGGGAGGAAATTTGAATCATTTGCTTGAAGTGACTCCTGAGTCGCTGAACTTAACTGTTGCTGTCCTCTCTGATTTTTCTTCACCTACACCTCACTTTTCGCCCTGCATTTCCTTTGCCTCAGTCTGTCTGGGCTGCTGTCACGCAGCAGCATGACTTGGGGCTTGACAGACAACAGAAACTCACTTCTCACAGTTGTGGAGTTGGGAGGATGAGATCTGAGTGTTGGTGTGATCAGCTTCGGGTGAGGGCCTGCTTCTTATTTTGCAGTGCGTCATCTCACTGTCTCTTCACGTAGCTGAAGGTGGGAGAGCTCTTAGGGGCTTAAGGGCATGAATCCTATTCACATGGACTCTGCCCTGTTGCCCAATTTCCTATTGAAGGTCTTTCTACCCGATACTACCACATACGCGGGTAGCATTTCCATGTATAGATTTGGGGGAAACACAGTCTATTGTACCTGGGCCTCAGAGGTGCCAGACACCACTGCGAAATATTTGTGTTTGCCAGTCAAGGGAGCCATGTACTAAGAAGGGGGCACCCGGGTTTCCACCCTGGCCAGTCCTTAGGTGTGCCCCATGTGGACTGAGCGGAAAAGGAAGAACAGCGTGGGGGCGATTTGGATGAACACTGCCTGCCATCGAATGGATGCTGCACTTCCAAGGAACCTTTTCCAAACCCCCAAATGACCTCGAGTTCCTCCGTGAGGCCACCTTCCCCGGTGCCATCCTTTACTAACCAGGCTTGTTACCAAAGTCCATTCAACACACCGCTCCCATTTCTATTCTTGGAATGCCAAGTAAAATCTAGAAAACATCACTGGGAATTCTTCAAAGCATTCATCCTAACTTCCTTCTACTGTGTCAGTCAGAGCGCAAATTAGTATCACTTTTCAGGCGAAATGTGTGGCAGTATCTAATAAATCTGAAGCTACACCAATCCCACAATCAGCAATTCTACTCCTAGGTAAAAACCCAAGTTATTTGTAGCCGATTTATTCATAATATGTTCATCTAGAAACTACCTAAGCACCTATTAACAGTAAAATGAAAAACTGCAGAATGTTCTCACAATAGGGTTTCATTTGCCAATGACCATTAAGCAAATGGACGAATCTCACAAAATGGTGGACTAGAGCAGCTAGACAAAAGCAAACACACACTAGCTTCATTCAGACTTTGTACAAAACTGGTAAAATTAACATCTGCTTATAGAGGTCAGGACATCAGCTATCCTTGGAGGAAGGAGAAACTAGAATGGAACATAAAGCAATCACGCCCCAGAGCTGTTAATATTCCATTTCTGGCTATGGGTTCTGGTCCCGGAAGGATGTTAGTTTGCAAGCTGTACAGCTGTGGTGTTTGCTTCTCTATGCATGTATCATATATCTAATAGAATCGAAATATTTATTTCTGCCCTAAGTTAAACTATATATGCCCAAGGACTTACATATATCACACAAGAGTATGCAGACTTAAAGATCCTAATGTGTTCCCTGGAAGACAAATCAAAGCACATCACCATTACCTTCCAGCTGGGGTTGGAACTGTGCTTGGAACTTGCTCATTTCATGAGATACGGTGTCAGGGCCCTCCAACACACCACAGCAAGATCAGTAATGGAATTATGTAGATACAATAGCCAACCCTGACAAAGCAGCAATTATATATCTTAGCAGCTGTGTGCTTCTGTTCATGTTAGATAATTAGCCAGAAAATTGTTTGCATAATTATTTTATGGAGCATTTGGTGATTTAACCATTTAACTCTGAAGGCTTATCCAAAAGTCATTAAACCGTTTAAAGTGGTGAAGATCACAGTTGGTCCTGCTTCAGCGAACTTAACAAAACCCAAATGGCTCCGGAATTCCGTGGATCTCTTCTGTGCAACCAATCATTGCAGCTGGCAGGTTTGAACTAGCTTTTGCTTTTCAAATTTTTATTATTTTCTCTCTAAAGGACATGTGTGTCAACTCTTTTAAAATGATATACAACCAAAATGAGTCCTCGGGCTTGCTGCTGCTCTGTGGATCAGATGGAAGTACTCATGAATCACCCCTTGGTTATTAAATCCATGTGCTCCATGCTCCGCCTATGAATCAGAAGCACAGTGAAAGGGAAACTGAGAGGCAAAAGCAAAGAAAGCAAAATTCCCCTTTGAGACTGTGCTGAAAAATGCTTTGAGCCCATGAAAACACTGCCAAACTCAGAGCGCTTTGGTACCTCTTTTTTAAACACTGCTAATGTCATAATGATAATGGATTTGATAACATGAGAGCTCAATAGGGATATTTCCTTTTCTGTCTTAGCTGGTAAAACACCGGGCTAAACCTCTGGTGGAGGCATGTGGATTGGTTAGGACATTAAACCAGGGTTTGACTGCTCGGTCTTCCTCACAGTGTGCGTCTCCCTGAAGGCTCAGCCCTTGCTCCTAACGTGGGAACACTGGAAGCAATCAGAGGGGTGCGCAGAACTCAGACTGGGACAAGCCCCCAGGCTCCCATCTCAGCGCGCCCTTCCCTCGCTGTGACCTTGGCCTTGCTCTTGCTCAATCTCTGGACTTCCGGTTGGCTCTAGCAGTACCTTAAACATCATCTGGGAGTCAAGGATTTTGTGCTGCTAAAGCAAGTTACCTGGGCCTGGGAAACTATAAACAGCAGCAATCTATTTCTTGCAGCTCTAGAAGCTGGAAAGTCCAGCTGAAGGCCACTGTGCTGTGTTCTCACGTGGGGGAAGGGATGGGGGAAGGGTCCTTGCCCTTTCCTAAGCTGACAATCCGTCCGGGGTGCTTTGCCCTCAGGGCTCAGTCACCTCCTAAAAGCCTTGTTTCTTAACACAATATCACAATGGTGATTAAATTTCAGCTTGTGAATTTGGGGTGCACATTCATAACAGCAAATTTAGGCGAACTGTTGGAGAATACATGCATGGGAAGTACTTAGAACTGCCTGCCATAGAATAAGCATGTTAAAAATGATGTCTATGGTCATTTTTACTTACAGTACATATGGTTATTTAGGAGGATAAAATGAAACCACATACACAAAAGTGCTACTTAAACTGTAGATCCTATAAAAGGTGATTCTCCGTAATCCTCCTGCCCCTAAGGGAGACCTCAAATTCTCCTGGGAACTACAAAGCAAGATTCTGTCTCAAAAAAAATTTTCTCCTGGGAATAAATCAGCATAAATTAAAAATCAAATTTACTAAACATATTTTTCAGGCCAGGAGCCCTTAGGGAAAAGACCCGACTCCATAGCTGCTGTTAATTAAATCTTCGTGGAGACCACTGTGGGCGCAGCTCAGCTGCAAGACGGAGACTGAAGAGCTAAAGGGTATGAAGGTGGGGAAGAACTGCCCAGGAAACACACGGTCCTCATCTTTCCCCATCCTCCCGCCCTCACCTCAGCCCCTCCACCCCCAGTACACAAGCTTTATTTCCATTTTTTTCCTTTTCACCTCCAAATGTTTTCTTTGTCTTTTTTTGCTTTTCCCTGAAGATGTTTCATATACAGGTCCACATTTTTAATGATGAGTGTGATCAAAATATATCCTTAAAATGTACTGATAAACTCAACTTAAAAAAGCAGAAACACATGATCCGCCATATTTAAAGAGTCCCCTTGGGAGTCACTGCTGCTCGTGTCTTACAGTGATGACAATGTTCTAAAACTGATTTTGGTAGTGGTTACATAACTCCGCAAATACACTAATTCCATCGGGTTGCACGCTTTACCTGGACGAACCTTATAGTACATGAATTATATTTCAGTAAAACTATTACTTAACAAAAAAAAAACCTACCTCTTTTATTGAACTCATGTCAGATTTTTGAAATCACAAAGAATGCATTTGGTCTCTTCCGGAGTGGGGCTGAGACGCCAGCGCCAGGGCTGAAGGCAGCGGTTCCAGGATTGGCCTTTTGTGACCACAGCAGGGAACTCAGAGCCTAACAGAATAACATCTCCTTCAGTCCCTGAGCAGACAGGAAATAGTCCATTGCGTCTATTTTTTCCTCCTTTCTTTTCTTTCTTTTTTCTTTTTTTCTATTTAAGAGAAGGGTTTGAAAGGTCAAGGCCACTGCAAGGCTATGTACCACTGCTGCTGTCGGAAAAGACCCACGGGGTTTCCCAACAGGCGGCAGATGGCTGGAGAGAACGGGGTAAGTGGGCGGAGGCTTGTGGTGAGCAGTCGCCCACAGGGGCAGAGATTTCCCCTGGGGAGAGGATGCGCTTGTTCTTACAGTCTCACCTCTCCGAGCCTCGCAGTGCTGGCAGGGCCTGCGAAGAGCAGGGAGGCGGAGCTCGGCGTGGCGGTGCCGGCGGTGGGACCGGGGCTTTCAGCGGTGTCTCACTGGCCACCCTCTAGTCTCTCGGTTCAGCGGCGGTGCGGAGCTGAAGCCTCCACCAGAGACCCCAATCCTCAATTTCAAACCTAAAGAGCAAGAAGCCATTATAAAATGTTCCACAGATGTGCATAAATGAAAACTAAGCAAAAATCTCTCAACAGAACTACAGGCTAAGCACTCAGGGATGGAGGCAAGACTAGCCAGGACAGGTCTCTGGAGGTGGCGGGGCCGTCTGTGCCAGCTTCCATCTTCGAAGACTGTGTGAAAAAGTCTCTCCTAGTAGAAGGGAAGGAATCCTCGAAAACTGCAGCCTTGGCTGCTTCGAGCAGCTCAAAGTGCCTCCTTCATATGCATGGTGTTATGGGGTAGTGAACTTTAATTAACAGTCTATCTTTTATTAACAGTCTATCTCGTCAAAAATGTCAAAAAAGATCGAGTTCAAAGACGCCTTAAAATATTGAACTAGAAGATAAAAGTTGAAGGTGAAATGATATTTGCATAGTCTCTAAGTATCTCTTTACAAGGTTTTTATTAATTAGAGCAAGAACAGTACCATTAAGATTAGGAAGCGCTAATAGGACACACAGTTACTGAGGATGACAACACCAGAGGAATAGCCACCATGCCTTCTGCAGTTTCCTGCCAAATGTCCATAACCTGAAAACAGGAGCAAATATCAGAACATTTCAATTAAAGGTCCTTCTCAGAACTGTAGACTTATATTCCTTCCTAAAACGATAAGGTTGTAAAGGACAAGCAATGTTATAGGGCAAGGTCAAAAATCAAAGGAGACTGAAGACTAGTACCTGATTCTGGATCAGATCGCTCAGTCATAAGTTCTGTTGTTTGGAGGAGAGCGGAGAAATCTGAACGAAGTCGGAGGATTAGAGTGTAGCAACGTCAATTCCCAGATTGTAAGAAATGTACTGCCCTCCCGTAAGGAAAAAGCGCTGCTCCAATTTTTAAGGACCCACACTGAAGTATCCAATATAAAGAAGTCATTACTTGTTCTCAAATGATCAGAAAACGGAAGTGAATGCAAGACTGAGATGATAAAGCAGAAATGCTGAAATATAAAATTGCAGGATTGGAGTGAAGGGGACGGAAGCTCTTTTGCAGTCTAATCGCAACTCCTCTGGAAGTCTGAAATATTTCCAAATAAAACCGTTGGAAAAAACCGTGAAATTTCCCAAGAGGAAGAAGTGAAATACATCCTGGACGCCTGTGGCGCTGCGCTGTGTCTGCGGCGGCCCCGAGGAGGACGCAGATCTGGGCACAGCGCTCCTTCCGCGCGGGGCTCCGGCCGCCCCCCGGCCGCCCCTGGGCTGCCGACCCACCTCTTCCCGGAGAGAGCAGAGCTGCGCAGCGGTGGGAGACAGCGGAACGCTCCGCCGACACCCAACATTTGGAAATAATATCTAACGCCATGGAGAGGCCGGGGACCTTGTCCAAGGAAATAATTTTCCACCCTCCTTCCGCGTGAGGCACCAAAGGGCTGTTGTTGGGTATTATTAAGATAACGCGATGCAGATGAGAATTTACATTACGATATTACAGACTCCGGAGAGACTGTCTCTGGATCCCGGCTACCTCTTCCTCCCTCCTGCGTAGTTTGCCCTTCACCGACCCGCGTTTACGAGCTCCCTCCGCGGTCGCCCAGCCGCGCGCGGCGCCGCAGGACCCGGGTCACCTCCGCCAGAGGCCCCCGCCCCGGCCGCGCTCCCTCCCCGGGACGCAGCTCCTAACCGGTGGGAGGAAACACAGAAAACAAGTTGAAGAAAGAGAAAGAAAAAGAGAGTGGGGAAGAAGATTACCGGGTTTCTACTACTACGTACGGGAAGACAGGTGAAGCCCGCAGCTGGCGTGGACGCGGAGGGCGGAGGGCAGAGGTCGGGGCAGCGCCGCTCTGGGGCTGCCGCTCCCGGCTCGGGGGTGCCGCAGACGACGCCGTTTCCTTCCGGTCTAATACCGATGAAATCTGACTTGTTAGCTTCTGTTTTAATACATTTTAATACCATTACGGGAAGTTTACGTACCAAAACTCACAGAAAACACTGAAAGGCACAGCAAATAATCCTAGGACCCGGCTAGCCTTGTTCTATTCTTGCTTGTAACTTTACTTTAAAAAGAGAGGGTTGGAAAAATACTGGTCATTGGACGTGAAGTTACACTTGGACAGGAGTCAGAAGCTCTTTAGTGCTATTACACAGCAAGCTGATTATACATAATGGAAAAACATTGAATATGTCAAAAGCTAGAAGAAAGTTTAGGGGTTGAGGCAGAAAGTTCCCCGACTTTGACACAAGTGTGAGCTATGTGGTGAATTCAGTTACACAATGAGACACTGTCTGAAAAGAAAAAAAAAAATCTACAAGAAAGAATTTTGAATATTTTTACCACAAAGTGATAAATGGTTGAGGAGATACATATATTTAACCTAATTTAAATACTATGCAATGTACAGAATACCAAAATAGCACATTTCACTCCAAAAATGTGTGTAATTTTTACGCCACTTAAAAATAAATTTAATTTAAATTTTAAAATATTCATGACAAGAAATTTTGTAAAACTTTAAAAGTATTTGGTCTGTTTTTAAGTAGTGTGCTAATTAAATATACAATTGTTTTTCTATATATATGTTTTTCTATATATATGATAATATATAATATGTAAATATATTATATGAATATATTTTATGTATGTCTATAAATATATAGATTTTTTTTTTTGAGACAGGGTCTCGCTTTGTAGTTCAGGCTGGCCCTGAACTCACTATGTAGCTCATGCAAGCCTCAAACTCAGCAATCTTCCTTCCTCTGCCTCCCAAGTGCTGGGATGACAGGCGTGAGCCACCATGCCTGGCACTGTAGTATGTGGTATTGATGGCTGGTGGGCGTGAGTCACCATGCCCAGCATTGTATGTGGTTACCGGGGATCGAACTCAGGACCTTGCACTTGCGAGGCAGGCGCTGGAACCACTGAGCTAAATCTCCAGCCTATTTTTCTATATTTTTACTATTTGCTCTGAATATAATTTTAGGAGGAAAGTATCTATTTTCTATTTCAATAATATATATTTTTTTTTGACACAGGGTCTCACTTTGTAGTTCAGGCTGGCTCTGAGCTCACTATGTAACCCAGGCAAGTTTCGAACTCAGCAATCCTCCTGCCTCTGCCTCCCGAGTGCTGGGATGACAGGTGTGAGCCACCACGCCCAGCACTGTGGTATGTGGTATTGATGGCTGGTGGGCGTGAGTCTCTACTCCCAGCATTGTATGTGGTTACCGGGATCGAACTCAGGACCTTGGCTTGTGTGGCAGGCACCAGAACCACTGAGCCAACCCTCCAGCCTGTTTTTCTATATTTTTACTATTTGCTCTGAATAAAATTTTAGGAGGAAAATATCTATTTTCTATTTCAATAATATTTTTTAAAATGTTTTTTCACATGGCCTTGTGAATATTAATTAAACATGAGACAATGTAAATATTTTCCAACTTGCTAACTCTAAAATTAAAGTTTATGTATGAGATATGATGAAAAATGTGAATGTTTAGATTTTTTTTTTTTTTTTTTTTTTTTTT
>PVIC010018708.1:0-31076 GCA_004025085.1 Thryonomys swinderianus
CAGTATTACATTTTGTGTCCTTGGTGCAAAGAATATTTGCTATGGTTTGGAGAAGTATCCTTAAAGGCCCATGAGGGAAAAGCTCAGTCTTCAAGATGGCTGACCTATACTAGCTGGGGGTTGTTGGAGGCCTTAGATCACTGGAGAAGAGCTTTCAAAGGGGGTTCTGAGATCTTCATTGTCTCCTCTTTGCTGTCCCGCCATGAGGTGAGTTGTTTGCTTCTGCCACACAATCCCCCTTGTGTGCACTGCCTTGCTTCATAGTTAAAGCAAACAGGGCCAGTCAGTCACGACCTGAAATCTCCCTAATTGTGGGCCAAATAAACTCTTTCCCTTTGTAAGATGATTTCTTGGTTACTTTGTTAGTGACAAAAAGCTAACACAGTATTTGTTTCATACTCAGTGTGATGGGCTGTTAAATGCCAAAATGCTAGTCAATAAACAACTGCCAAATGCTTCCTTATGTCCCAGTGTGCACATCATGGTGATATAAAGTACAGAAGGTCTGCAATAGTTCTATTAGGAAATATATGAAAAGCCTTGGTGGATTTGCTTTCTGGACATAAAATAAATTCTTTTTTGCAGCTGAAACATTACAGAGGCAATAAAAGGGGGAAAACCTTGTGGTGGAAATTTTCAAAATTGAAAAAGATAAAAATTGTAGTTTCGTGAAATACAACTCATTGCATTAAGCTTATAAATTTCTCTTTTAACTTCAATTTTTTTTTTTTTTGAGATAGGGTCTCGCTTTCGTAGTTCAGGCTGGCTCTGAGCTCACTATGTAGTCTAGGCAAACCTCGAACTTAGTAATCCTCCTGCCTCTGCCTGCCGAGTGCTGGGATTACAGGTGTGAGCCACCACGCCCGGCACTGTGGTATGTGGTACTGATGGCTGGCGGGCTTGAGTCTCCACACCCAGCATTGTATGTGGTTACCGGGGATCGAACTCAGGACCTTGCGCTTGCGAGGCAGGCGCTGGAACCACTGAGCTAACCCTCCGGCCCATTAACTTCAATTTTTTAACATTTTCCATATGACTGCATCTTTAAAACTAAACGCAGACAGCAGCTACACCACCACACTGGCATAATGGGAAAGATTCTGCACTCTGTGCCGTGTCTGCCCCCAGCCAACTCCATGCCATGGATTCCACACCCTGGACATCTTAAACCACAAATCCCCCTCTGGCTCTTCATTTTGCTTCCTCTCAGTGCAGGGCCACAGAGGAATGGACCAACTGTCTGACCTGAGCATGCACAGAACAAACACTCTGGAAGAAAAGATAAGCCCCAAAGAGTCAGCACCTCTAGTGGAACAAAATAGATGGACCAGTAGACCTACCTCTATGAAAAGTTCACAGCTTTTGTAAACTGCAAAAACAGCATCAGCTTTTACACTGAGAGTTATCCCTTCATAACGGGACAGAATTGGAGAAGAAATCTAGGGCAGTACTCACTATATTGCCAGAGAGAGTTTCATCAGGTACCATTTTGGGAAGGGGTTGATTGTGTGGGACTGGGCCACAGACAATCTACACAATAGCTTCACTTCAGGATTTCCAGTGTTACCCTACCAGTGACTGGATAAGTGACCAGTACAGAAGATAGAGAAAGAGAGGGTGAGGGCTAGATGTCAATCCCCTGAGCAGTTCATGCTGAACCTAGAAAGGACAGGATGCCCTGTACACCGAGCAGGCCAAGGCCACTAGGTGTGGCTTTCAGAGGTGGCTGGATCTGAAGGCGATGGTATTAAGTCCAGATGTCTGCTTGAGCCCCCAACATACTGCCTATATCTAGCAGAGACTGGTAGTTTGGTTGCTTTCCCACTTACCAATGTGAATGGACAGGTACCTCAGCTTGGACAGTTGCCATGGTAGGTGGTTTACAAACCCAGATGCCTCTGGAGTGAGGGGGCAAGATCATCTCAGGACCCACAAACTACAAAGCCGGGTGGAAAGAACTATGACTTCTTGGATTCCAAGACTGCAAGTCCTGGAAAGAAACCATTCATTTGGAAGTACAGAGGAATTTTGGAAGGGCTCAATTTTTTCTCTTCAACTGATGTTTTGGAGGGTTTTTTTCTCTTCCTTTTTTATTCTCTCTCTCTCATATTTTTCCCCTTATTATTTTTTATTTAGTTAAATCTGTATTTCTTTTCTTTCTCTCCTTTTTCTTGGTTGATTTTTTTCTGTTACTTTTATCTAACACTATTAATTTCCTTTTACTCCCTAATAAAAAACTTCCACTTTTCTCATCTTATGTTGCTTAATTTTTCAAATTCTACTTTTTTTCACAATCTTAATTAGTATCACCATTAAATTTTATTAATCTATAAATAGTTAAACACATGGTAATGTTTCTAAATACCATGGTATTGCTAGTGGAGGTAAAGTTTAGTAGATATTTACTCAAGGCCAACATTTGCCTTGTCTTAGTGTTTATATTACAATCATAGATCTCTTTTCTCTTGTTAAGGGGGCATGTCAATATCCAGTTGTCTTTGATGCTATTACTTTTTCTGATTTTATTACTATAGACAAGGTGACACAGTTGCTGCTATCAATTGCTTTTCTCTATATGCCAATATCTGAATTGCACAGACATCACTAACAATACTGTGGTCCATCCCAGAGAACAGCAGCTTCCCTTTCCAAATGAATGGAGGTGATGGGCTTCTGGGAAGTAGCAAGGGCCTATGGTTAACCACACCCAGAGTTCATCACTAAAAAACGAACATTGACTGAAGAGCTATCCATATTAACAACAAACTTTTCCTTTCTAATCAACCCACAAGCTACAGCCCAGAAAGAAAAAGTGAGAAAATAGAAACATGAAAATACAGGGCAATAAAATACCTTTGAAAACTCCCAACCTCCCCAAAAGTGATCCATAGAACATCAAATGGGAAGAAATAAAAAGCAGCACAGCTAAATCATTTGAAATAATAACAAAGAAGATAAAAATAGATTGACACAGTGTTTGACAAGTTGAAACAAGATACAGCTAAGCAAATAATGATCTTAGTAAACAAAGCAATCAGTGAATCTACAGAAGACACTAAAGAAAAGCTGAGTTCAACAATATAACACAAAACATGAATGTCCTGCATAGAAAAAGAATTAGAGGCCATAGAAAGGTACCAAAGAGAAATTCAGAAGATTAAAAATTCTCAAAATATGGGCAGCAGAAGCAACCACTGTAAGAAAAGTGTATCAGAACTAGAAAACAAAGTTGTTTTTGGTGATCAATTATTTAGAGTTACCTTAAAGTGAACCAAAAAATGGATCCAACCTGCGCTAGATGACACAAACAATACTAATCTTAGTTGGAATTAGTGAGAAAATCAGAAAACAGCATAAATGGTATAAAAAACATTTTCAGGTGATAATAGGAAAAGAATCTTTCCAAACAGAAAAATAATTTAACATACAGATAAATGAAGCATATAACATTCAAAATATCCACTATCAGAAAAGAAACTCTCCATAACATAACAAAGTCAGAATTCTGGAAGTCCAACACAATACAGAATCTTAAAAGCTGGTAGAGAAAAGTAAGTCACTTATAAAGAAAAATCCATTTGAATTATACCTGATTTCTTAATACAAACCTTACAAGCCAAGAGAGGTAGAAGTGTTTCAAGCCCTAAAAAAAAGACATCTTCCACCTCAGATTTGTATATAATATGTTCCCTAACTCAACAAAACATTGACTAACTTATTATAAGGTACAATAGTCAATAGGAATGAGTACATACTTTGCTTCCTGAAAGTCAATTATTGATCACTCACGTCCTATAATTGAGTATATGTATCATGTAAAAATTATTTTCTTAGTATAGATCATAATTCATTCAAAAGTATTAAGAAATTACTATGTGGTAAGATGTCACTTGAATTCTCATAGTAAATATTTAAGGCATATGTTAACTTTGAGAAATTTTCAGTTAGCAACCCCAAAACAGTTACAGGGGGGAGAAAAAGAATAAACACAATCAATTAACATCATTAAATATTTGAATGACTTCACGAGTTACTCTGATACTAATATCAAAAGTACTCCTGGGCCAGGGAGTTAGCTCAGTGGCTCTGGTGTCTGCCTGGCAAGCACAAGGTCCTGAGTTCAATCCCCAACACCTCATACCACAGAGCTGGGTGTGGTGGCTCACACCTGTAATCCCAGCACTCGGGAGGCAGAGACAGGAAGATTGCAATGAGTTTGAGGCTAGCCTGGGCTACACTGTGAGCTTAGGGTAAACCTGAACTACAAAGTGAGACCTCCACTGCTGCTCAAAATCTTATCTTGTCCTCAGGCTTTGTCAGTTTAATTCAGATTTACTTTTCCACGATATACAACATAGAATGCTTCTGAGCTTCAAGTTCAAGCAATGTGAAAGATGCAGAAATGTAAAATGTCCTTGAATATCTTAAAATTTCTAACAGATTAAGTTTCTCTTCAAAGCTGATGTTTGTGAGAGGATCAGGCTGTCCAATCTATGACTGAAATAACCCATAAATGCGGTTCAACTAAGCTGACCAGATTTGGGGTCTATCAAACCAATGTTGGTACTTTGAATCTTATCTTTCATGCACTGAGTAATGTTGTGTAAAATTATAATTTTTTTAAAATTTTCTAACACTGTATAATTTCCAACCCAAATTTTTCTCCCTTTCTTATCTTCATAATGTTTCAGTGGCAATCAAGACTATTTTATGTCTAGAAATTGTCCATTAGGCCTTTCATTGTGACAGATGGTTGGAAGAAAAGCGAGAAACTAACAAAAAGTTTCTGAATGCACTATGTCAGTTGAATTCCTTTAAACTCTCCCTCTCCTCATCAAGGAAACTTAGACATAGGCAACATCTGGACTCCTCAAAATAACTGTGCAGGTGATTAGAAGCCTGGAGACTGGAACTTCAAAGAGAAAGTAAAACATTTTAAGTGGTCATGTCTTCCCACACTCATAAAATATCTTTTGGTCTTAACCAGTTATTATGAAATAAGATAGAGTAGAATTTTGAGCCCTTTCCCAGCCCATTCATTTTAAATTGACCTTCTTATTCAACAAGTGTCCTTAAATTGTAAGTGAATTTTTTTGCTTTGATGATGACAAATCACAATATTAGAATCATCATTTTTCCTTATCCTGGTTTTATTTTCCCCTGTTCTCCCTTTGCGCTTGACACAAAGCTAATTCAATTCCTTGTACTGTCTTTGGTTTTCAGGACAGGAGAACTCAGTAAATACTCTACCTTACCTCTTGTTTCTGTAACTGCTAGAAGGTAAAGTGCTAATTAAGGTATTTAAACCATTCCTGCTATATTACGTTGTGGTCACCAGCAGTTCGCTCGGACAAATGCATGCTCCCATGTGTAACAGGACTCTTCCCAGCCCAATTTCAGCTGAGATCCCCATGGAGTCAACTACTGTAGGCGTAAGAAGGGAAGTGATACGTATACTCCTAGAGAACTGTAAGTGGAGACTTGGAAGCCCAAAACGTCCATGAAGCTGGTGTAAAGGTTAAGAGGGGTCACGTGGGAGATGTCCACTGATTCCCAGAAACAGGTGCTGCTTTTCCTTCTGCCAAATGCAGAAGGACCCAGTGGGACCTTGCACAGGACCTGGCCACCCCATAGGGTCCCTGTATGAAGGAGGCCAGGGGAGAATTCTGATGGAAAAGGCTCTGAAAGATGTTTGCAGACATGAGGCCACTCATGTTTCAGAGTTCTCGTTCAGAGGACAGACGATGCCTGAGATTCTATTGACCTCAAAGCTTTCTACTCCGTGCCTGAGGCTATGTTTTGAGGTGCAGGCCTCACCCTCCTAGCCACCACATCCATACCCCAGTGTCTCCCTAGACCTGCCCGAGTTTCTCAGCTGCTCCTCTATTTCACCCACAGGTTGGGCCCCCTGAGCCACACATACCCATGACATATGCTAGCAGGACATGGGCCTTCCTTGTGAGGATGGACACCCAGGGCCTCACCCACCACCTCTCCCCTGGGATCCTTCCGCTGCTCGTGAGATTTCAGGAAAGTCCAGGAAAAGGTTTAATATCAAATCTGGAATATGCCATAAAGTAGATGGAATCTGTTTTAAAATTTCCTTTGTATTTAGTTAATGCCAACTAATACTTAGAATTATGACTAGTTTCCCAAATATTCAAAAATGTTCTCCAGTAACAGAAAACTGTTAGTTAACTAAATATCTAACAAGCATATTTTGAATATTTTTAAGTAGCAAGAAAAGGCCCATCAAGGAAAGTCCACGGGTCCTCCTTTGGTGTGTGGCCCACAAGCAGTGTGTCACCATTGAACGGTGGTGGAAATGCTTGTGATACTCTGAGATCATAGAAAAGGGGGAACCCTGTAAAACAGTAAAACATCCCCCTCAAATCTTCACCAGCTTTAAAATCAGTCTCTATTGAGGTTTATTTAAAAACCAAAGGTTTTATTTATTTGTTTGTTTTGTTTTCTTGCTGTGCAGCCAAAAGGCTTTATGCATGTCTGCCAACTTGCACGGAGCTACACCTCAGCCCTGGAGTCGGCTTTGCCAACGATATTCCTGACACAATTTTTCTTCTTGTCACTTCTCTGCACCAGAATTCTTTCTTAACATTGGAAGACACTCTGGGATATACACAGTGTCAGTATTGGTAGATTAAAAAAAATAGGTGTAAGAAGGAAATCATAATTACATCATTTTGGCCATATATGAAATCTTTTGACATTACTAACCAGATGGCAGAGGTTTTTTTAAAAAAGAGAAAGCGTTTCGTTGCCTCTGAAAGCAAGGATAGGATGTTACTGTATTTGAAAGTCTAATTGTTTCTATTGCTTCAGATTTTCCTTGGTTCAAATGCACAGTTATAGGTTGCAAAAATACACTTTGAGATTTCCCTACGGTGTGGGGAAAACATTTCAGTACAGCATGCTGTGCAGTCCCTTCCAGGGTCTGTCAGCTGTAGGCTGTGACCATTACTTCTCACCCCGAGACCCTGCTTGTCTTAAATGCTACCGAGGGGCCTGTTAAAATAAAAGCACTGATTCTGATTTAAAACATGCATTTTCAGTACAGTGACTCTAGATTCAATAATTTATTATATACTTTATTAAAAAAATAGAAGAGAGGTTTTTGAACTTTCCCCCAAAGCAAGAAATGCTATAAATTGGGGAGATAGAAATACTAACTGCCCAGATTTTTTTTTTTTTGAGACAGGGTCTTACTTTGTAGTTCAGGCTGGTCCTCAGCTCACTATGTAGCCCAGGCAAGCCTCAAACTCAGCAATCCTCCTGCCTCTGCCTCCCAAGTGCTGGGATTACAGGTGTGAGTCACCACGCCCAGCATTGTATATGGTTATGGGATCGAACTCACTGCCTTGCACTTGCGAGGCAGGCACTGGAACCACTGAGCTAAATCTCTGGCCCCTAACTGCCCAGATTTTATCACTACATTTTGTATACCTGTATGGCATTATTGCATTGTGCACCCTAATATGTACAGTTCCTATGTGTCAGTTTTTAAAAGAATGCATTTTATTGACATGTTAAAATTCAAATCATGCTAAAACTTCAACTATGAAAATGTAGAAACAAAAAATTTAAATTTTTTTTTTTTTTGAGACAGGGTCTCACTTTGTAGTTCAGGCTGGCTCTGAGCTCACTAGGTAGCCCAGCCAAGCCTGGAACTCAGCAATCCTCCTGCCTCTGCCTCCCAAGTGCTGGGATTACAGGTGTGAGTCACCACGCCCGGCACTGTGGTATCTGGTATTGAAGGCTGGTGGGCCTGAGTCACCACGCCCAGCATTGTATGTGGTTACCGGGGATTGAACTCAGGACCTTGCGCTTGCGAGGCAGATGCCAGCACCACTGAGCTAACCCTCCAGCCTTTAATTATATTCTAATATGCTCAGCACACATGCTACTGTTTTTTTTTGTTTTTTGTTTTTTGTTTTTTTTGCTTTTTGGAGACAGGGTCTCGCTTTGTAGTTCAGGCTGGCCCTGAGCTCACTATGGTGCCCAGGCAAGCCGCCAAGAACTCAGCAATCCTCCTGTCTCTGCCTCCCAAGTGCTGGGATGACAGGCGTGAGCCACCACGTCTGGCATCATGCTACTGGTTTTTAACAAGTAGAAAGTAACTTTGTATCATGCTCTCTAACTTATGAAATCTTTTTTGGGAAAATTGAGTTTTCTCCATGAAAAGAGAATGACTTGGTTTTATAGGTATATTAACTTGTGTTAATATGCTTTATTCTTTATTTAGTAAGCTGGATGAATTAGTTTATTAATATCTAAGAGGCCTGAATGATGACATGTCCAAAACCTGAATTTTGGTCCCTTCAAATGGATCAGACGGAATTCACTTACTCTGCAGCTGCAGTGATTCTCACCTGCCTCATTCCAGAGCCTTCGTAAAATTCACAGCTGTTTTCACGGAATTTTCTCATCATATAGGTGTAAAGTACCAGGCTGTATAGCTGGGAGATTGCTTTCTAGCTCTGAAATGTAGCTTTGAGGTTTTTACACTCCACTAGAGAAAGGCTTTCATGTCTGTGACACAGGTTCATTTATTTGTTGGTTTAATTATGAATAATCAGAACATCTGCAAGACAATCTAAATCTAATACAGGATAATAAAGCACTAGAGATAATCTGCAGCCTTCAATAAATCACTCCCCATTCCAAATTCTTTCATTAGATATTGCAGGCTACCATGAGGGAAAAAGTCAAACCAACAGATAATACATATAACAACAACAAGAATTTTTAATCAACTCAGTTGACAGCTGACTAAAGTAATAAAATAGGCCTGTTTTTTTTCTTTTGTCTGCATGAACATAAATTTAATAAAGACATATAATGCCTTTGCATTATATGAATTGCAGGGACATGAACCAAGAATAAAAATGATCCCTATGATGGATAAGCTTCACGCATGTACTTCAATATAAAATATGATTTGACATTCAGAGGAGCTATGGCTTGAGATGACCCTTCTTCTCCTTTATTCCCTGTATCTAATGTCAACCACTGCTTTAGTGATACAGAAAACAATCATTTAGAATCTGCAAGAAAGTCATGTACAGTTAACAAACAGAACCCACATCTGACCAATGAATCTCACACTTAAATATATTTAACCAAATGCACTTGCTTATGTGATGTTTGTAAATTTATGTATTATTTGTGTATTTGCAAATTATTAATGTAAATGTATTTAAGGCAAAATGAAAAATTAAATTGTTCATTTTTTATACCCTGTCTATAACAAAGGCCATTATATATTAATTTGATCCAATGTGCAATCTGCTAAATGTGCTCCAATAGTGAAAACACAAAAGACAGTAACAGGAAATAAAACAAGAAAAGGACCCAAAAAATAAAAAAGAAGTCATCATGGAAAAAAGGAAACAGTCTTTGTGGTGAGCATTTTTTGTGCCTTTTTCATATAGGCATAAAATACTTTTTGTTAAATCAATAAATTCAATTTCCTGAAGTCTTGTTCAAAGAAATTTTACTGCAGGTTTTACTTGGAAAAAAAAAAAGCCAGGGTGATGCCTTGTCATTCTGTGTCTAATGTTTAAAGTTCCTCATATTTGAAAGTGTGTTAATCAGCTTTCCATTGCTATAAAAAAATTCCTAAGGTAATCAAATTTAAAAGCGGAAAGGTTTATTTCAGCTCATGGCTTCAGAGGTTGTGCTTCAAAGTTACTTAGTCCCACTGCCTTTGAACTGTGACACAGCAGGAAATCAAAGAGAGAGAGCTCGGTGGAGAAAGATTTCGCTTCACAGCGCTGCCCCGTGAAGGAGAGAAAAATAAGAAGGGGCTGGGGTCCCTTTAAAATCACAACTCAGACTGGTGCAACCACTATGGAGTTCAGCGTGAAGAATCCTCAGAAGCCTAGTATTAGAGGTCCCATTTGACCCTGCTATTCCCCTGATGGAGATATACATGAAAGAATTACAAAATTCGTATCACAGAGACAGATGTGCAAGTGTAGAAAACTGAATGTAAACTTTCTGTGTGCAGTGATTTAGATAAGCTTTCCTGTGGTCATCAGCCTGTGGGTCTTTTGGGGAGGAGTGGAACCTTTAAGAGAAGGGATCAAGTGGAAAGTTAGGTCACTGAGTTGTGATCTTTTGTTGGTTTGTTTTTTGTTTTTTTGTAAATTTGAATCTTTGTTGGTACATTATGTATATGCATCATGATTATGCTCAACATTGAGAATTTGTAACAGTATATGACATTAATTCTCATTTTCCCCTTCCCCTACCCACGCTACAACACCCCTGCCCCTATATGCACAAGCTTTGTTTGCTTTCATTTACCTTCAGATTTTTTCTTTCCTCTCATTACTTGCCCCTAAACCTCATTTCCCTTTGAATAATACTATTACACAATATTCATCATGCATTCCAAAACTCATTTACATCTTCAGCTTCTGATCCCAGAGGAATGATATATGATATTTACACATCTGTGACCTATTTATTACATTTATGAGTATGTCCATAAGGTACATTCATTTGCATATAAATGACTCAATTGCATCATTCTTTATAGCAGAGTAATACTCCATTTCATTTTTAAAAACCCACTTCTTCTTTGTCCAGTCTAGAGTTGATGGGCATTTGGGTTGTTTCCAAGATTTAGCTATCACCGACTGAGCTGTTATAAACATGGGTATGTACAACAAAATATACTCCTCTTAAGTTTACCAATATAAATGCAAAATTCTTAGTGGAGCATGAGTTATTATACATAAACTATAAACCATTATACACTTTTTCTTTTCAGTGGGTACTAGAGAGAGAGACTCAAGTAAGAGAATCAATGAAAAATGTTAGGAGTTGTAGTTAAAATGCAACAAAAATATATATTTTTTTTTTTTTGCTTTTTGGAGACAGGGTCTCGCTTTGTAGTTCAGGCTGGCCCTGAGCTCACTATGGTGCCCAGGCAAGCCACCGCGAACTCAGCAATCCTCCTGTTTCTGCCTCACGAGTGCTGGGATTACAGGCGTGAGCCACCACGCCCAGCATTATATGTGGTAACCGGGGATCGAACTCAGGTCCTTGCGCTTGCGAGGCAGGCGCCAGAACCACTGAGCTAACCCTCCGGCCCAACAAAAATAATTTTAATTGCTTGTTATTCTTCTAATTTTTTTATCCAAAAAGGACAACTTAAATAACCTGAATATTTAGCTCAGTAGTTCCAGCACCTGCCTAGCTAGTGCAAGGTTCCTGGTTCCATCCCTGGTAACCACATAAAACATACCAGGTATGGTGGCTCACACCCACCAGCAATCAGTACGACATACCACAGTGCCAGGCGTGGTGGTTCACACCTGTAATCCCAGCTCTCAGGAGGCAGAGGCAGGAGGATTGCTGAATTCGAGGCTTGCATGGGCTACCTAGTGAGTTGAGGGCTAGCCTGAACTACAAAGTGAGACCCTGTCTCAAGAAAAAAAGACACGGCAGATTTCAAAGGCCTTCATAGATTCTTAAATGGTGAAATGCTTATATAGAAATCCCAAGCACTATCAAAGTGATGTGTGACTTGTTCCCATGAAGCTTGTACCATGCAAAAGTGACCAATTTTTTCATACCAAACACATCCTGAAGAGTTTTCAATGTGAATATGTAGGCTTATTTAGAGTTATGTTTCTTTCTCTATAACATCAGCAATTTATACTCACTTTAATTAACGAAAATCTAATAAGATTTGCCAAAGATCAATGAGACACTAAAAAGAGACTCACCATCTCTTCGGTTAAGCCTTGCAAACCTAGGGCCATGGCTGCTGGACAGCTCCGAGGAACTGCTGAAGGAGGCCGGGGGTAAGGCAGAGGCCAGGGGGGCATCACAGCTGTCTGCAGGGAAGATGCCACATAGTGTTAGCACACAGGCTGCAGCCTCGGGGAGACAATCTCAGAGAGATACATGATGACATGAGGAAATCATCACTCTTGATTTTCAAAGAAATCAAATGTGTTTACTGCCATATAAATTACAGAGTGAGGTACTTGTGAACAGTCCTGTCACTTCTACCCTATGCTCACATCCATGTAAGCCCCACCATAAAGAAGACATGAGACAGGTCTTGTAGCTCTTAAAAGTCCCCCATGTGGATTTTTTCTAAAATGGAGTATTATTCTGCCATAAAGAATGACAAGATTGATTCATTTATGTGCAAATGGATACACCTGGAGGATACACTAATAAGTGAAATAAATAGATCACAGATAGGCAAATACCGGATCTTCTTTTTGATATGAGGACCTGTAGATGCAAATGAGCTCTAGAAAGTATGACAGTTTTTGTGGAATGGGAAATCTCCAAAGGAAATTTGGTGTGGGAATGTAATGAGGGGAAGGAATAAATATGATTCTGAAAGAGAATGAAAGAGCATGTATATAGGGGGTGGGGAGGTGTGGGTGGGTGGAGATATGGGTGAAAATGAGAATTAACTTGTGTCATATATTGGTACAAATTCCCCAATGTTATGTGTGATTGTGGGATGTATATAAATTATACCAATAAAGAATTCAATTAAAAAAATGTCCCCCATGTCCTCCACGTTCTTGTTTTGCCAGGTGCCTGGGGCATCACTACTCCAAGGCTGCTTTAAAATAAATTTAATATTTGGGTTCCTTCAGTACACGCACATGAAAGGACCATGAATTTTGTGGCCAAAACTGGATGGGGTTAAAATTCTCAGTGCCATGGCACAGAACTCACAGGGCATACGGGGCATACGGCAGCGGCAGTCTGTTCTGAATATTCAGATGAGAGTTACTTACGAGAGACAGGACGCATAAAAAGTAGTTTCTGTACTCGTAAACTGGGAAAACCCCAAGGTGAAGCCCTCTTTAGCATGAGTTACTGGACAGTACTTTTCTGTACGGCATGGGGTCTCCTCTTCGCCCGGTATTGTTAGCAGCAGGAAATGGGCCTGACCTTCATCTACAGAATCACACATGTCACTCTCTCTTGGAAGCACTGCTTGTGACCTGGCATATAAACACTGCAGGAGGTTTTGAGGATTTTTAACATGGATCAGTTTAATTGTTATCTCTGAGGTTTTTGATCTGGAGTAGCTTAACTGTTTTCTGTGAGAACTTCCTGCTTCTGGTGTCCAAACTTGAGGAGGCCCTGGACTCATTCCCATCTTGGAAAGCTCTTTCTTGTGTGTGTTTTGGGTTACTCCTCTGCCCTTCATCTCAACATCATAATCATTTCACTTTCAGGTATTCTTCAAATTTCCTCACCTGAAGGCTATCTCTTTGTTTTTGAACATGGCTATTGAGCTGTTAATTTTAAATATATGTACTGAAATATTTTGGCTAAGAGGAATCTTATACCTTGAATATATCATCAGAATATGATATACTGGATATTTTATGTGTACCATTTTCGAAAGAAAGAAAGAGAGAGAGAAAAAGAAAGAAAGGAAGGAAGAAAAAGAAAGAAAGAAAGAAAGAAAGAAAGAAAGAAAGAAAGAAAGAAAGAAAGAAAGAAAGAAAGAAAGAAAGAAAGAAAGAAAGAAAGACCAAAGCTGGGGATTTAGCTCAGTGGCACTGCACCTGCCTTGCAAGTACAAGGTTGTGAGTTTGATCACCAGGAATGCCTCCAGAAAGCATAATAATTAATTACATTGCCTCAGCCTGGCAAAATATCAGCTCTATACAAAGATGTAAAAAGTAACCTGTGGTCTTTCCTGGTGATTTGTTAAATTGCATACATGGCCTAGGGAACAACAGGAATGAAATTCAGTACATATAATCTGCCTGAATAAGTATCACTTCATAAAGACTATTGGAATTATAGTAGTTTTTCTAAATTCATAAATTGTCACTGCCAAAATGAATTAAGTTTTGCCTAAGACTGTCTCCAAACATGTTTTAAGTTTGGCCCCAAATTCCCCTCCATATATGGTGACCTGTAACCTAACATGATATGTTACCTAACCTGAAGTATAATCTTTTAACCACCATTCAAGCCTCAGCCAACCACAGCAGCTAAGCAGAAGCTCAAAGCTGCCAGAATGTGATTACCTAACCTGAAGTATAATCTTTTAACCACCATTCAAGTCTCAGCCAACCACAGCAGCTAAGCAGAAGCTCAAAGCTGCCAGAATGTGATCATTTAAGGTAAATGTGACAGGTAGCCAATCAGGTCACTTCTGCCAGTCATCCTGTTCCCCAGACACAAATGCAGCTATCACTCCCGTGGGGTGGAACATTCTGCACAATGTTCCCTCTGCCTCTTGAGTCATGAAACATTTCTTTGCTCAAAGACATTCTGCTTACTTCCCTCTGTCTCAAGTTATTCTAATTTCTCAATATGTTTTACTGGTCTCAGACAACTCCCTAAATTATTATTATTATTATTTTTTGAGACAGGGTCTCGCTTTGTAGTTCAGCCTGGCCCTCAGCTCACTATGTAGCCCAGGCAAGCCTCGAACTCAGCAATCCTCCTGCCTCTGCCTCCCAAGTGCTGGGATTACAAACATGAGCCACCACACCCGGCACTGTGGTATGTGGTATTCATTGCTGGTGGGCGTGACTCACCACGCCCAGCATTGTATGTGGTTACCGGCATCAAACTTAGGACCTTGCACTTGTGAGGCAGGCGCCGGAACCACTGAGTTAAATCTCTGGCCCGATTCTCTACATTATTACAGTTTAAGAATAAATCTATGGGGCCGGAGGGTTAGCTCAGTGGTTCCAGTGCCTGCTTCACAAGTGAAAGGTCCTGAGTTCGATCCCCGGTAACCACATATAATGCTGGGCGTGGAGACTCACACCCACCAGCAATCAATACCACATGCCACATACCACAGTGGCAGGCGTGGTGGCTCACGCCTATAATCCCAGCACTAGGGAGGCAGAGACAGGAGGATTGCTGAGTTCAAGGCTTGCCTGGGCTACATAGTGAGCTCAGAGCCAGCCTGAACTACAAAGCGAGACCTGTCTCAAAATAAATAAATAAAATCTATGAAGGTAGCTGGTAACAAAAATATTGAAATTTTCAATTTCTCCTGTGGAAAATTCAAGAGTCAGTAACATGTATATAGAAGATTCACCTTGTAATGAAAAAAAATACCTATGGGCCAATTTAAAGAAATATGCTCCTTAAAAAGACAATACATTTTACAAAAGAAAAGAACGTGCCTGGTATTGAAATTTCCTCACTGTTGTTTCATTGTTATTTCTAACTCTGCCAGGAGTATCCCCTGAGATTCTAGGTGAAACACGTGGTCAGAAGCTCCAAGTTTAACCTTAATCCTCTCTTGCTTATTTGAAAGTCTAGTTACGACTGTATTTCCATACATGCAGCCCTATACTGTTCTGCTAGAAGATCACGATTGAAAATAAAATAAAAATAAAATATTTTCTTCAAGATTATTTTATACCTACTCAAAAAGGAATGGACTTTCTTAAAGTGACTGAATATTACTGATTGGAGACCCAAGGCCATTTGAAATAGGCATTTTCACAAAGAAATATGGGTTCTACGTTTGTCTTACTGCTTTGGCTCACTGTAAATGAAATGCGCTTTTCACAAAGAATTCCCTTTAGATAGCAATGCATAGATCAATTCAGATATGTAAAAAGAACTTCTAGTATCTTCTAGATAAAAGTCTTCTTTAAGCCCTCTTCAAAATAATACTGTTACTTTAAGCATTTAAAAGGCAAGTGACACATGGAAAAAAATAGCACTGTACACCGATGAACATATGGACATGTCTCAGGAAGGGATGGCTTGCCATCCTGCTGTATGATTCATTGTGTTCATGGCTGTCCTCCCTACAGACTAGCTCCAAATTATAAAGAAGCACTGTTGTGGAGTTAGCAAGTTTTATATAATTTACATGGTCTCAGGACATTCATTAATTTTTTCCAGCATGAAGATATTTTTGGTACATCTGTTGTAGTAGTATCAGCACTTGTTGAATTCTGTAATCATAAGCTCTTTCTGTGATACTCTGATGCTGGTTCAGTTGCCTTCTCTCAACCTGTCAGCCTTGGTGGGTGAACAGGGCAGCTCATTCCAGCACCTGGGTCCAGTCTGAGCATGTGACATCTAGCTGACTGATTCCAAGTCTGCTCATATTGGACAGGCTCCTTCGAGGACATTGAGAAAGGCCACACTGAGCATGACTTTGGCTTGAACTCTCAAAAAATATTGTTGCAAATCAAGACTGTTCCAGGAGTTCCCATATGTTCTAGGGCTATTGACAGCCAACAGAAAAGTCTCTACCATTGGGAAGCTTGTCCTACTAAAAAGATAAATAGAGATATAACATCAGTGCTCATATTTCTGAGCTAATAAACCATATTCTGAAGCTACTGTACAGAAAGAAATTACTAAGAACAAACCTAGTATAGAGGAAAACAAAAACTAAAAAAAGGAAAAGGAATTGACTTCCAATACCAGAACATGATTATCTAAATTTGGCCTGAATCAAGCAATGACTTTTATTCCCTTTATTGGTTAAACCTTTTGGAAGTTTTGTTGCCCATGACTGAAAGATGTCCAGTAAGCACACTGTCTTTAGCTTATTTTCATTCCACAGCCAACAAATCACCAAGGATTATACATTTCTTTCTTCATATGTACAGTAGCTTTTCCATCATCAGTACCATCATCCTATCCCAGGTCCTCAGATTAACTATGTAACTAACCCTTACAGCCAGGGTTTATCTACTGATCCCCCGACACACAACTCACGTATCATAATGGAACCCTTTTTAATATCGCTGTATATACATTGCACAATTTGCAATCTCGAGTACTTATAGCACCCCCCACCCTAGACATGTTAAGAAATTCAAATGTGACATCCTGGTCCTCAATTCTTTTTACCTTCTGGTTCCTCCACACTAGAACCCCTACAAACTTCCCAGACAAGCCCTTCTTTTATTCAATGGTCTTTTTACTATCTCCTGAACATGGCTGCTCAAGGTACACCTACCATCTGTGACTGTGTCTCACTGTACTGGAATGTCCTCTTCTCCCTCTTTCCCAGTCCTCCTCACTCATTGCCTCCAGTGCCCATCTCTCTCCTCTGAACCCTCTCACATGTGTGCACAGTGGCATGCTGAAGTGTGTGCCATACAACTTGTGTTAATCCCTCCAGAGTTGTAGCAACATCATTCTCATGGAAAGCTGTGACAGTCACATGAGGAGGTGGAGATGCCAACTCCTGAATGGGCCTCACTTGGTGACTGGGGATTCTAGGGCAAAGGAGAGGCTAGCATGACCAACTGATAAGTATCCACTTCTGGGGGCATGATAGGTCATCCCACCACACTCTATGGGGTGTGACCTACAATCAATGTGCCCTTCCCATGGGAACAGACAACCCCTGGAAATAGACAGGAGTAAGATACTGGTTACTTTTTGTCCCCTTTTAAATGATGTTCAACTTGAATAGAAAGTGGGACAAGGATAGTGAACATCTCTTAACATCAAGGCAATCACATGACTTAAAGAACTATGATATACAGCTATGATGAAATATGGTGGTTTTAACACATCATGACCAAGGACGTTACTTTATGAGAACTACAAAAGAAATAGCATTATTGTGAAGCTAGAAAATTGTGCACATAAATTTAATTTAGTATATCAACTGACTTAAGCCAGAAGTATCCAGATATCTGGTTAAACATTATTTCTCCATGTTTCTGAAAGCATGTTTCTGTATAAGTGTAGCAAATGTGATTTAATTAGCAGAGCAAAACCAAATTGCCAGGGCCGGAGGGTTAGCTCAGTGGTTCTGGCGCCTGCCTCGCAAGCGCAAGGTCCTGGGTTCGATCCCCGGTAACCACATATAATGCTGGGCGTGGAGACTCACGCCCACCAACAATCAACACCGCATACCACAATGCCGGATGTGGTGGCTCACGCCTGTAATCCCAGCACTCAGGAGGCAGGGACAGGAGGATTGCTGAGTTCGTGGCAGCTTGCCTGGGCACCATAGTGAGCTCAGGGCCAGCCTGAACTACAAAGCGAGACCCTGTCGCAAAAAGCAAAAAAAAAAAAAAAAAAAAAAAAAAAAATTGCCATTCATAATGGGGGAAGGCCTCATACAATCAGTTGAACACTTATGTAGGACAAAAGATTGATATTCTCCTGATTAAGTTGGAACTCTTGGCAATCAGGTTTAATCTTCCCCTGCAATGCCAGCTCTTCCTGCTTCATGGCTTTCAAACAGGAGTACCAGCTATGTAGGCTGCCAGCTAATGCTGTGATTACACTTTCCACCCATACAATCCCATGAGCCAATTGTTTATAGGTACACACGTTCTATTTCTCATATAAACCTGACAATTGCAGATGTTATCAAGGAAATTTGTGGTATAGTGTTCAGAAAGATAATCTTTATCCAAATGACTTGGACAGGAGTTTGAATCTTACTAAACGATATTTAGAGGAGAGGAATGTAATGGCCCATTTTGAATTGCAAGTCCCAACTGCAAAATTAAAAAGACTTTTAGGTCAAAGGTGCCTTTTCAGGCCTACTCCCTCATCACCACCCTGAATGCCACAGCTGCACTGGCCCATTCAGTCTCATCATTCCTTCCCCTTCCATCAGTCTGAACCACAGACCATTTATTCTCCTTCTGAACAGATTCTACATACTGTGCTGGATGCTAGTGATACAAAGTCACCTCGCAGAAGTATCACAGACCTGAGAACATGATATATTATTAAATCCAGTGCAACAGGAGAGAGAGAGAGAGAGACCCATCACCAGATGATGGTTTTGCTGCTAAACAAGCCATAAAAATGGAAGAGTGCAGTATGAAAAAGCATTATACAGACACTGGTGTCTTGTCCACATCTTCCAGGAGAAATTAGGTAAAATATATTATGGATGTTTCTGGAAAAGTGAGCAGACCGTGCAAAGATGCAGTAGTAACAGACATGATGGGAGCAGCTGCGGCATGAGACCTGGGATGCCAGGAGGTCCACAGTGTGTTCACCCCTTTCTCTTTGGAGATAGTAGGGCTCCCTGGGCCATCATGGTACCACATGATAGGTCATTGTCACTCGACTGCGTAGCAGGAGGGAGTGGATTAGTAACTCAGAAGAGAAAAGAGATTAGAAAGGGGCTGGGGATTTAGCTCAAGTGGTACTGTGCCTACCTTGGAAGCATAAGGACCTGAGTTCAATCCCCAGTACCGCAAAAAAAAAAAAAAAAAAAAAATCTCAAGAAAAGAGATTAGGAAATACTAGGGTGCTTCAGAGTACAATTTTAATATAGAAACAACCTAACAGTATACATTTAATATTAAATATTAACTTTAATTTGATATTAAAACAATCTAACTGTGAGCTTTCACATGAAGGCAAACCTTGTTTTCTACATATTAATGTGATAAGACTGAATAAATGCACAGACTAGAGCTACACATTTCCAGTCACCTCCAATCCCTTGTCCCACACCTTCTCTGATCCTTCTTCTCACTTAGCCAGTGCTGTGCCAGCAACTGCTCCTGGCGGGTTTATAGTGACAGCACAAGAAGCAGGGTCCCTCTCACTGGGCTCTTGGCACCCTGATGCCTGCGCCTGGGGTGGCAGCACAAATCCAAAAGCAACAAATTCTCATGCCTCCCCTGAGGGCAGGGTGAGAACAGGAGAACACGCTGGTTCTGTCCTGGGATGGGCTAAGGGATCAGTGGCCTCCTGCTGTCTCCCAGGGAGGCTCCTCTGAGACACTCTGCTGGCCTCCTGGGGTCCAGAGACTTTGCCCCCTGCCCCCGGTACTCTCTGCAGGGACCAGCTCAGTGAGCGCTCGGCGAGCGACGCTCTCTTACCCTGGCTTTTACTTCTTTCCATTCTTCCCTGCCCCACTCCTCTTGTGGATCACCTCCAAAATAGATGGCCTGCCCGTTTGTATGTCACAGCTCTGCTCTCTGGGGAACCTCCTGCTAGGATTTCAAGAAAAGAATAGGGGTTGACCTTTAAATGTGGCGGAATATAGAGTAGGGATGAAGGTCACATGGAGGAAAGGAGGAGGACAAGGACATCTGCTCAGCCTGCAACACACACACACACACACACACACACACACACACACACACACACTCAACAACAATCAGCCTGGCAACCAATGAGATGAACTTTGTCACAGGAGCTCTTCATCTGCAAAGAGGCAGAGGAGGAAGTATGTGCAGTAGACACAGCTCTCCTATTTGAAAAAGCAGGTTGCCTGTCCCCTTTCCTAGAAAGGATTCACCGTATTAATGAAGAAACATAAATCATTTTTTGTGTGATATGCTTGCTAATATACAGGTAGTCACTTCCTTCATTTCCTATTTCATGCTACCATTCTTTCTACAAAGAAGACAATCATTTCACAAGCACAGTCATTGTCCAGAACTGTGACAGTGGCAGAAAACTTCTGAGTCAAAGCAGAGGACTTTATCACAGCACAGCAAACAGTATGAACATCAGCACATCTGCATACATCTTCTTGCCTCCCAAAGCTATGGTAGAAACCTGGAAAGACCCTCATGGGTATTACACACAGGGGGCTGGAGAACAAGAGAGGAACTTGACATTTTTGATAGGCAGTAAGGCCCCACACCATTGGCTCCAAAGGCAAACTCTGTGGATGTCCTTCAAGTCTGTATCTATAAAGTGCTGTGAGAAAATAATCCCTCACATACAAGGTGTGAAGAAGTATTAGTGACCAATGGAGAATTGCCTCTCCAAAAGTAAATTGATTGTTTACAGGCAAAACAAGTAAAAATGGAACTAATTAAGTAAAACTCATTATGGCACTAAAATAAAAATTTTTATAGCCCAGGTTTTATTAATAAGTGTAAGTTTTAAACAAGAATGGAAAATTATCATCTTACCACTCTTCACAATATCTAAATGCTCTGTGAATTTTTATAGTTTTATAACGACTTTAGATTGAGTTCCTGTTAATTGTTAATAGACAATGAAAACAAAAGGTGGTAAAGTAGGTACTTACTTTAAGCTAATCAGCATTTTTTTCTATTGAGAAATCCAAAAATGTCCCCAAGTTTTAGCAATGTTTTCAAATTTTAAGCTCTAAGCAAAACATGCTGTATAAAATTTCAAAGACTTCAGAGTTTCTTAATTAACTACACAATTTTTCTTGGTGCTATACAGTAGTTCAAACTACCACAACAGCTATACATATATGGAACAAGACAGTTTTGTAACACTACCCAAACATTTTACCATTTGATATTGCATTACTTTGAGGGGGGACTAAAATCAAATACTTTTTATTTTATTGTATTTTTAATTGAATTCTTTACTGATACAAATTCTCAATACTGAGTGTGATGTGTACCAATGTTGCACTTACTTTTTAATAGAAGATTTGAACTATCAGTTCCAAGCCTTCCAAATGATCCCTTGCGGACATTATTTCCATACTTGCTTAAGAAAAAATGATATTCACTAATTTTTTCCACTGGATTTAACTACAGAATAAATTAGAGAATTACAAGTTATGTATTTCCCAAAAAATAATATTATACCATCTACATTAAAATTTAGGAAAGTATATAATTTCTAGAGCACAAATTGGGTTATAAAATGAAACTCAATATATTGTTTTTTTCTTAAGGCCTAGTTGCAAATGCTTTAATCATTAAAAAGGCACAAGCATGCCTGGCGTGGTGGGTCACGCCTGTAATCCCAGCACTCGGGAGGCAGAGACAGGAGGATTGCTGAGTTTGAGGCTTGCCTGGACTACACAGTGAGCTCAGAGCCAGCCTGAACTACAAAGTGAGACCCTGTCTCAAAAAAAAAAAAAAAAAAAAAAAAAAAAAAAAAAAAAAAAAAAAAAAAAAAAGACACAAGCATGTTTGTGAATTAGAAGCAAACAAATCTTGAATTTATTCCACTCTTAAAAGATGAAGTTGCACAATACTTAATAATTAAGCAATTGAAACCACAGCTCAGCTGATATACATTATACCATCTTTCTTAAACTTATTGCTAGGAAATAATTTTAACTGCTACCTTACTGAAAAGAATAGTATTTAAATTATAATCTTATAGCAACAATGTTAGACTGTTTTTCAAATGTCAGTTGTTTTCATACTTTGCCCATTCTCCATATTATTATAAAAATAATGTTCATGCCGGGCGTGGTGGCTCACGCCTGTCATCCCAGCACTTGGGAGGCAGAGACAGGAGGATTGCTGAGTTCGAGGCTTGCCTGGGCTACATAGTGAACTCAGAGCCAGCCTGAACTGCAAAACGAGACCCTGTCTCAAAAAAAAAAAAATGTTCATTAACTTATATTAAATCAGGATCACCTTAGCCCCATTTTATGAAATTTTTCTTTATTACCACAGTAGTGGTTGCAAAGTAGCCATACACTCCACTCCAGAAAACTGGATTCACTGTCGTGCAACCAAGACTACAATGGTTGGTAATGAATATCATAGGTTTATCTTGTATTCCTAATGTTATATTCTAATATTATATTCCCAGATATATGAAATTCTTGACGAAAGGCATTTAAAATAATTCTACGCTTATTTACAAGTGAAAACAAGTATTTTTATGTAGTGGTACAGCAGATTTGGCAAGAGTACAAACTTATTATGACCCAGTTTTTCCAAGAACTGTGCAAAGACAGCCTAGGCTAAAACATAATCACCTTTTCAGTAAGCCTAATACAAAAAAATGGAAGCCTGTTCTAGAGGGTCAGATACTTTTAGTCAGAAAATTTAGAAATTAGTTTTTTAATCTTTATTGGTACATTGTACATACACATCATGATCACAGTCAATATTGAGAATTTGTGCCAGTATATGACACGATTTAATTCTCATTTTTCCCATTTCCCTACCCACCCCACAACCCCCAACCCCTAAATACATAAACTTTGTTTCCCTTTTATTATTACCATCATATTTTTTCTTTACCCCCTCATTATTCACCCCCCCACCATATTTCCCTTTGAATATTTAGAAACTATTTTTTTAAAGTCTGATGTAGGGCCAGAGATTTAGCTCAGTGGTTCCAGCACCTGCCTAGCAAGTGCAAAATCTCTGGTTCAATCCCCATATACAACAATACCAGGCATGGTGATTTACACCCACCAGCACATCAGTACCACATACCACAATGCTGGGCATGGTAGCTCACACCTGTAATCCCAGCACTCAGGAGGCAGAGACAGGAGGATTGCTGAGTTCCAGGCTTGCCTGGGCTACATAGTGAGCTGAGGGTCAGCCTGAACTACAAAGCAAGACCCTGTCTCAAAAAAAAAAAATCTGATGTAGAAATCAGAAAAACAAAGGGAACAATCCCAGTGCTATCTGAACTTTGCCTTCAGAAATTTAGACTATAATTGGGAGATGTAAATAAATACATAGTTATTTCACATTAAACATTTAATTTTCTATGTTTTTGGTGTTTGATCTATAAGCTGTTTGATAAAAAGCATTAATTTAAGTTTGCTTATTTCTTTGTAGTATTCTATTTCTTCACATTTCCTTTACTGCAATTTTGGTTGATATTTTTAAATAAGCTTTAAATTTCAAAAAATTTCAAATTTACAAAGGTTGAAGAACTGTGTTCCCTGAAACTTTTAATGTGCATTTCCTACAGCAAAGATATTTTCTCACATAACTGTAATACATTCATCACAGTAATCATGGATACAGTTCCAACTTTTTAAACCCGAAGAGCATATTCAAGTTTCACCAGTTCCCGGTAATGTCCTTTAGAGAATAAACCATTCATCCCAGACAATGCACAGCATTTAGCAGATAATTTTCTTAGTCTCTTTCAATCTGGAATGCTTCCCTCCTTAAGGGACAACTTGCTTTAGGTCTCTACCAGTACCAGCTGCCCTGTTTCCACCCTTGCTATTTTTTTTTTTTTAACAGGGTCTTGCTTTGTAGTTCAGGCTGGCCCTGAGCTCACTATGTAGCCCAGGCAAGCCTTGAACTCAGCCATCCTCCTGCCTCTGCCTCCCGAATGCTGGGATTACAGGCATGAGCCAACATGCCCAGCACTGTGGTATGTGGTATTGATTGCTGGTGGGCATGAGTCACCACACCCAGCATTGTATGTTTACCGAGAATCGAACTCAGGACCTTGTGCTTGCAAGGCAGGTGCTAGAACCACTGAGCTAAATCTCTGGCCCATACCCTTGCAATTCTGTGGATGCCATTTACCCAGCTCCATGCCTGAACTCTGCACCATGCTGGTAGGCCAGGCCCTTTCCTCCTGGCTGCCCACTCCCTCAGCCCTACTGGATGGCTTTATGTCCCTTCAGAAGAGAAGGGGGAGGAAACAGAAAGGCAAGTAATTTGATTTTTTCTATGACCCAATTAATTTTGGAGGGCTCTTTATTATTTTCCTGGTCTACTTATCCTTTGTAAAGTTCATCTGTTTAGAGAAAATGAATAGAAGTAATCTGAACTCAACTTTGTATTGAAATGCAATGTAACACTAAATCAAGCATCTATTGATTCATCTCCAGATTCTTTTTAAAAAATGAAATTATTAAAAGGTTCAAAGTAAAATATCTACTGAAATAATTATCCCTATACTGTAGGAGGCATTTTCCTGACATCTATCACCAAATCCCAGCACAAATGAACTTTCTGCTTTAACCACATGTTTTAATGGTAGGTTTGCCTTCCTTTTCTTACCCTCGTTGAACTTGAAAACATGACTATTAAGCAAAGAAAAAAACACATTAAAAGTATTTTAATCTAAGCGATGAATAAACTAATTCAATGAAAATTTATCATTTATGGACATTGACATAAAATCTACCCAACCATTCAGTTATGTATCTGTGGGATTAGTGCCCAGATCTGAACATGATACTTCTCTTTATTCTTCTCATCGTCTTCAGTGCTACATAAGAGCATTAGAGGACCTGTCATTCACTCTTAGGCAGAAGACAAAGTGAAAAGAACTCCAAGACAGGTTAGGAGAGCAATCAGACTCCTGCTACTAGGAACCAATGCTGCTTAACCTCAAGTACCCTGGAAGTCAGCTCCTCCTGCACTGCCTGTCCTGCTGTCGAGGTTGTAACGTGATGGAGTGTGTCCAAGGCTTCACTCAAGTCCCTTCATAACCAGTGAAAGCACTGTAACAACAGCAGGTAAAACAATGTAAAGACATACAAAACTAACTGAAAATTTGCCATCAGAATTGTATACCCACACCCATGGGAGCTCAGAGGGAAAAACAGGTAATATTCACTCACTGCTTCTACATGATCAGGAACTATCCTTGAATGCAAAGGATACTGTCCATTCTAGATATGTCATCTGGAGAAAGAGGAAAAATACACCAGAATAGTTCAAAATATATAGAGAGAAGAGGACAAGGAAAGAAGAGAAGGAAAGGAAGAGGAAAGAAGGGGAAGAGAGGGAAAGGCAGGCCAGGTCCATAAACAATGAAAAAGAGAAACTTCCCGTTAGAACCCTTCTTTCCTTGTTCACTTGTTTCTTGAGCTAATATTCAAGTGAAATTCATGAACTGCCCCAAATGTCAAATAATACTCTTCTTATAACCTCACTATTTGCAAAACACCACTGCGTGCCACCAGCCACAGGCCACCTTGGAGGATGAGGCTTTTGCTGTTAAAAAACTGAGAACATGGCCAAGTGTGGTAGTGCACACCTGTAGTCCCAGCATTTGGGAGGCTGAGACAGGAGACTGCTGAGAGTTTAAGAGCAGCCTGAGCTACAAGAGAGACCTTGTCTCAAAAATAAATAAATAAAAATTCAAAAATGTTGTTACCATTTTAAAAAATGTGAACACGCCATGATGTTCACATGAGGAGAATACTTTTAAATGTCCATTTTAACTTTCTTATTGTATTCAAAATTATTTCATTTTTGTTAGTTATAGAATTTTACTGAAAGAATTACCTGATACAAAAAGTATTTTAGCCGGGTGTGGTGGCTCACGCCTGTAATCCCAGCACTCGGGAGGCAGAGACAGGAGGATTGCTGAGTTCGAGGCTTGCCTGGGCTACATAGCGAGCTCAGGGCCAGCCTCAACTACAAAGCAAGACCCTGTCTCAAAAAAAAAAAAATGCTTACAACAAAAAGCATTTTAAAGTTAACAAAGACATATTGAATATATAGATATTAAAAGCTTTATCAACAAGAGAAAGGCTGTTAGGGGGAAAAAAAATTCCATAAAAATGGCGCTGAAATTTGAAGCGTGATCCAGTGACCAGTCAAGCCAAGTTTGGTGACCAGCCCAAGTGAAACATCAAAAGCTGTGTCTGATTCCTACAGAGTTCCTCTTGGAAGCCCCTGGTCTTCTGGGAAGAATGCTCACAGCAAAAGACAGTAGTTTAATTTCTGCTTGCTTCTTAGTCCTCCATTGGATCTCAAGTGAAATAACATCAATATACTAACCTTGTGCACACAGAACAGTCACAGCTATGGAACCAAATCCAGAGCTGGGTCTTAGCTGATTTCAGTGCTTTGCCTTCCTCAAGGAAAACCTTTGTGAAGCCCTGTTGTTAAATAGTAAGAGTGACCTCTAGTGACTTTACTGTTGTATTCTACCAGCTGATTACTAGGCCTTTTCTACAAGTAGTTCATTTCTCTTTCATGTATTTATTTAAGTAAAACAGAATTTCCATCTCAGGTTCCCAGGAATTTGACTTGATTTAAATACCGATGTCTTACTGGCAAAATCATATCAAAGTTAGATCCGAGATACGGTATGTAATGTGGCCAAGGGGGGCAGGAGCTCATTTTTAGAAGCATAAAAGAAGTTGGATGGTGTGACAGAGCAAGGTACACACACCACCTGTGTGTGTATATGTGAGGGAGGGGGAAGGCCTGGCTAGAGGCTCCCAAAAGCAAAAGACTGAGCGATAAAAAAAAAACTTGCTTAGGTAAACTGCTAGAAGCTGCTACTGGTCGCCCTGCAGCAGTTGAGATTTCTGAATACAGCCACCAGGATTTGAAAACAGATTTTGGTAGAAGAGGGTTAGGTGGGTGTGGAGAGATTCCAATGAAAGAAGAATTAAGACGAATTTAGGACAAAGAGTAATATACTTTGAAGTTCCAGTCCCATGACCCACACTAAGTTAATCAAGAAGACATTTCTCAGAGATTTAATCTATGCAGTTTTGTACTTGACAAAAGATGAGTGTACTGGATTCTGCTGAACTATTTGGAGTATCATCATTAGAATATGATTCATTCTAAAACTAAAGTCTAAATTTTTACCAAATCAAAAGAAAAGTAACCAAGGACAATTTTTTAAATGATTAATACTGATACCCAGAGAATTATTTTCAGGATCACCTACATGATAGGTTAAATTTTATCTTTAAGCAAGAACTTTCCAGTAATACAAATGAAGAATCAAAGGAGTGGCATTGTGTTATGTTCCCCTAACAGTTTATCAAGCTATGAAATTTGGGCTGTGAAATGCACATTTACCTACAGGTGCTCAGTCCTTGTGGCTCCTGGGAGTTAGTGAAACTGCAGGAATCTGCAGAATTGTGAGATGCTAAATTCCAAATCAATACAGTGTGATGTAATGTCTGCCAGTTATTTTCCTTTCAGATTTAATTCCATACATAGTGCTACAATGCTTAAAAATAATTTGCGGGCTAACCCCTTATGACACTCTAGCGATTTTATGAAAACGGTCACTTTCTCAATGACTCTCAAATGCATAGATTAAAAGTCAAGTGTGCATCCGAAATTTTAGAGTCCCCTACAAAAGTCTACAGTAAACAAAATTCTAATTTTTTTCCAAACTGCAATTCAGTAGATTTTAATTCTAAAGGTTTTATTTTCAGGAGCTGGGTCTGCAAATTCTAGGGCCGAAGGTAACCCATAATAAAAACACGAACTTGCCTGGCACCTTAGCGCAAGTTTGAAGCCATCGGCTGTACTTACCTGAGTTTCCTGCCACCACCGGGCTCTGGGTCCGAGCGGACAGAAGCAGCAGCGCAGGGAGGAAGGAGCGGAAGGCGAGGAAGGCCATAATCCTCGCTGGGCACTGGGGTCGGCGGACCGCGCTGCCTCCTCGCCCAGCCTGCGCCCGGCTCCCCCCCCCCCCCACTCCTCCTCCTCCTCCGCCGCCGCCGCCTCCTCCTCCTTCGCCTCCTCCTCCTCCTCCTCCTCCTCTGCCCGCTCCCTCCTCCTCCCTCCCCGGTATCCGGCTCTCAGGCTCCCCCTTGCAGCTCGCACCCCCGGGCCCTCCGCGCTCCCCCTTCTGGGAGGCACCAGGTGGCGCCGCGAGCCCCGGGCGCTGGCTGAGCCGCCGCTGCAGGGGGCGGGGCAGCCGGACACCAGGAGAGCGAGACGGCGAGAGCGCGCCGGAAAAGTCGTTGGCTGTTTTAGTTCCAAAGAGGAGGACAGAGCGGACCCTGCTCCGCGCAGACCCCGCACGCGAACGCGCGCTTTCCCTGCGCTGGGGACTCTGACTTGGCGCAGCCGGTGAGCTGGGCCGGTCGAAGAGCAGGATCCCGGGCAGCGATAATTCGGTGTTTTGGTATTTCCTCCATCGTGAATGTTTCGAACATTAACTTCTGTGATAATATTATATTAAATATTGTATTAATCTTGCAGACACTGATACTGGCCTTTTCCCGGCAGCCGGAGAGCAAGAAGGAGAAAGCAGGGAGAAGAAAGGAGACAGAGAACCCTGAGGCCTTTCTGCCTAAAGATGTGAACCTGGATATGGCCTGGGCGGGGATGGAGTGGAGTATTTGAAAAGGTTCTGCTTGTGCTGCACTGACAACTCGCAAAGTCTGTCCATCCACGGGTCCGTTTTCAGCTAGAAGGACCCCACCTCCGCTGCTCGCTCGGCCCAGCAGAGCCCCCAAAGTGCAGTGCTGCCCATTCTCTCCCGTGATCAACCTTTTCCTAGTGTGCACGACGCACTCGTAGCCAGCCTGTGTGAGACCGATGCAGAAAGACAATGTTCATGATGGAGCCCACCCGGCACACACACCATCACGTCTGTGTAGAGCATAGGACCAGATTGGCACAGACGCCTGCCTGAGGGCTTTTCTTTTTGAAGCATACTGTTAAATAATACAGCTTAAAATCAAGTCTTTCTTTTGAAAGATGGAATACATTAGTGTAGAAGAAAAAAAAAATAAAGTGCTGCGCATCTCTATTATAATGTGTCCTCTGAAAGGCCTTACTCTCCGCGTCCTGGTTCTGGCCCTGCTAGACATGGAGCTGTAGATGTCACCCAAGCTGTACACCCATTGCACTAGTCCCTCCCTGTATCACGAAGGGACTCCCCATGTTGCCCGCTGGACGAATGGGGACAACCTCTGAAATCAGCACCACACTATGAGAACCTACAAATGGGTTATTGGGGCTTTTAGCCAGGATCTCAAACAAGGAATAGCTGACTTTTAGTCCTTTTGTCCTCTCTTTGGAAAAACAGTTCAGAAAACATCCTTTTTTCTCCATTAAAGTGAATTCAGATGTAATGCTAATATGAGAAGACTTTTAAGTCATTCTGAAATTATTAATTGAGCTCTCTTATACTACTTTTGTACAAGTTATGCAAATCACACCTCTTTCATTACAGAAAATTTTTATAAACACAAAAAATTGATTGACAGGTTAATTGCCTTGAGATAGAAAATGAAAGTCATTTTTAAATTAGACCTGGGATAAAACAACAAAATGTCAATCTTCTTACACAACCTATACATAAGAGTGTGCTTATTGGGCCGGAGGATTAGCTCAGTGGTTCCGGCGCCTGCCTCGCAAGCACAAAGTCCTGAGTTCGATCCCCGGTAACCACATACAATGCTGGGCGTGGAGACACGCCCACCAACAATCAATACCACGTACCACAATGCCGGACGTGGTAGCTCACGCCTGTAATCCCAGCACTCGGGAGGCAGAGACAGGAGGATTGCTGAGTTTGCGGCGGCTTGCCTGGGCACCATAGTGAGCTCAGGGCCAGCCTGAACTACAAAGCGAGACCCTGTCTCAAAAAGCAAAAAAAAAAGAGTGTGCTTATTTTATTCCATGTAGTTTTATCCTTCATCTAAATACTCTCATTCTGCATTTTCATCTTACCTTTTGGTCATATATCGTGGGTGTTCCAATCTAAGATAAAATTCACAACCCTTCAGTTCTCAATTTTAAAAATTAGAATGGAAACACTAAAAACATTTGCCTGGCAATCTAAGTCCTAAATGAGTCTATTTTAAGAAACATGGCACATCTGTAAGCATATTTTATATTATCATATCTTTCTAAGTTATTTAAAATAGTATTAACTCACTTTTGAAATACATTATTGCATTAGTTAAAGAAGAATTAGAAAGTAGACTTGACAGATGAAGAGATTGTTTAAAGAGATTGTTTAAAAGGAGCAAAGCAGCCTATATAAGTCAGCTTTGAGTTACTATGACGCAAATATCTGAAACTAAAAAAGGTTATCCAGGGTTTCCAGTACAAGATCAAGTGGTGTAGATCCCTGCAAGGACAGCACATTCTGGCCAGAGAAGGATGCAGGAAAAAAATAATAATAATGTTTCCTCTGTAAGCCAGGAAAAAGACTGAGAGACTGAGTCCCTCCCAGAAAGTCCATCTCCTCAAGGTTACCTTACTTCCCCATGTCACTACCCTTGGAAACCAAGCCTTGATCACAGGACCTTTATATCATCTGCACCCCAGCAGGTCCTGTGGCATCCACACAAAAGCAACAGTGAAAAGACATTACCACCCATGACCAGAGCGACTTGTTACTGGAGCCCAGAAGGCAGCAGCCACATGAGAATGTTCTCTGGAGTCATGGAAGTAAAAAGCAAGGGCCAGAATCTGGAAGCAGTGTGCATAGGAGAGTAATATATTGAACTCTGACTTCTTGACTTCTCCTATCTTTCCTTTTCTAAAATTTCTTTTTTCCCCTTTATTGAGTTTATTTGTACATTTTAGGTATATATTATGATCACGTTCATCAGTGAGAATTTGTACCTGTACATGATGTATCTTGATTCTCATTCCTCTGATGTCTCTCACTAGTCAAAACCAACCGGAAGCTAGCCAATAAGGGAGTCAGTGAACATGGAAACTGAATAGGTA
>PVIC010018709.1:0-31311 GCA_004025085.1 Thryonomys swinderianus
AGGAAGGAAGGAAGGAAGGAAGGAAGGAAGGAAGGAAGGAAGGAAGGAAGGAAGGAGAGTTTTCTAAGCTCGCGCCCCACCCCCACCGGCTCTCTCATTTCCCGTGATAACCAGGTGACTCAGCCACTTACCAGCATGCGCTCCAGTGTCACTTCTTTCTTCAGCTGGTCAACTTCCATCTTCAACTTGTCCTTTTCTGTCAGGTCCTCAATATTGATCACTGGCATCTTCTGCCTGTTGGAGAGACAGGATGTTACGCTGTACCTGAACTCGGGATTCAACTTCAGTTCAGTTTTAGCCAACACTTCCGCCTGCTTTTGACTTACCAAATCCGCTCTTCTTGGTTTTATTTTAAATTCCCTACAGTAACCAATGTCCCATGAGCCCCCTCTGAGCTCTGTGTCTGTTGCCGCAAGCTAACCTTGGGGTTTTAAAGCTGCTTCATAATCTTCACTAATATGATTAATCAAGCATTTGACTCTGAACACCTGCCGGTATTTAGTTCATGCATAATCTGAAACACTTAAGTTTTCTCATTTCCTTTGGTCTTTTGGACGATGGAAACTTTGGGGTTTTCAACTCTCATCTCCAGTGTCAAAGACTTCCACTGTAAAATTTATGCCACGTGTCTAAGTCTGAGGTCATCTTAAAATGATAGAGTTTTTATCTGATGTCAGAGAGAACTATATCAAAAGGTCTCTATATAAGACACAATATGACAATAAAAAGTCATTTCTTCCTGGGCAGTAATGGCTTGATACTTCAAAGTCTATTCTCAATTTCTTTTTCACCTCCTTCTTACGTGTTAAACTATATGTTAAATTTCACAAGCATTTTCACAGATTATTTTACTTAATATTATCTGTTGTATGAGATTCTTCCAAGTTGGAGGACTTCTCATACCAACAGGAATTGATTCTTACACTGCAGTGTGTGTATGAACCGCTTTAGTTTTTATGGTAATTGCTGTGGGTTATTTACTAGAAAAGGCCTTGTTAAGAGCCCAAGTAGAGATTCGGACTTAGTAGGTCTTGGATAGTGCTTAGGATTTCACATTTTTATTCTAGGGAGCCCTGCTGTGGTCCTGAGAGCAAAATGATGGCTCATCGATACTTGCTAGCAATATGGCTTTGACCAAGTTAACTAACTGGCTGTGCCTCAGTTTACTGGGAAGCGGGAGGAGCAACACAGTGTTCGTAGATGTGTTGAAAGACTTAAGAGGCATAATGTAAGTGAGGACTGTGCAAGAGCATGTAACGTACAACAGGCATTCCTTCAGTGTTGCCCAGCGGGATTCCCTCCGTGGTTACAACAGTTCAGACTGTACTTACGTGGCTGCTCCTGGTAGGTAACTTACAGGTGCTCACAAAGGATTTGATGTGCACCTGGTTTGACACCTTTACCAACACACACTGCCAATGCAGCTTTTTCTCTTAGATTTCTTCTTCCAGGCGGAGGCCAACAGCAGCTGCATAACTGACTGTGTAGCCCAACCTGCAGCACACCTTGGCTCTTAGCTGCTGGGGATCCTTTGACCCGGGCACACCCGGAAGGAAGATAGTGCTCACACTCCAGAGGAGGATCTGTAAGTAAGCAAGTGCTGAACAACGCAGAGTCCTACCAGCCTAATGCCCTGGGCTCTGCCCTGAGAAATCCCAGTTATCATTGAGAGATTTCTAAGCTCCAGAAGCTGCACGGTAGTGATAGACTCTGAAACGTCGCTTCTCATAATTCATCCCTTGCCGGGTCCTACTTTCCTCACTTCTCCAGAGGTTTCACCCTGAGAGTTTGCTCCCAACGAATCATTTGTAGAAGAATCCCTGTCAGGAGCTCTGCTTCTAGAAAATCTACCCTGAGGCCCACTGAGTTGCTAAGAGCTCGCCGGAGCTCTGGTACTCTCCTGCCTGCCATCACCCTGTCCACTATGTCTTGTGAGGAAGAGAATCAGGAATGTTGCTGAAGTTAGTTAACTGTGTCTAAAGATTCACCTAAGGGAAAACTATCTAAATTTATTATTTTAGCAAGTGATTTTTCAATTCTAAGCTATTGAGATGCCGGGTTTAACAACATTTAACCTTGAAGCTCCTCATTTTGGGGAAATACATTCTTAGAGAATTCTAGAAAGTTCCAAATTTAATGCAACACGTTCTGGACGCAGAAAAACAAATCAAAGAGCACAAATGCCAGTTTCCACTTCCCTCAAGGACACTTAGACAACCAGAGGACAGTGTACATTGTCTCCATGAAGCCTCCAAGTATTAAGAGAACTCAAAGAATTTAGGCAAAAAAATCATCTATTTGACTCTCCCGCTTTGCAGATGGGACAGAGGGAGTGTAGATTGCTGGCGATCACGCCATGAGTGGCAATCAAGCTGGACTTGCCGAGCAGGTGCTTGTTCTCTAGGCTGGAGTATTCTCCATTCTACTGCATTCTCTACTAGTATTCTCTACTCAAACTAGAGGGAGAGTAGACTTTATTTGTTCCGCTCTAACTAGGGTAATGGTATAGAACATTTTCTTTTCATGGCCGAGAATGACATAGAAATAAATTCAATGTTGACGACAAAATGGCACTAACTCCCCTCTTTTGCCCTTGTAAGCTTTCAGCAAGAAAAGTCCTCAGAGGACCTGGATCAGATCACGGGCGCTATCCCCAACCATCCTCAGTCTACTCTCAGTTTAAAGGGAAGACAGATGACCTAGGGCCCGCGAAGCTAAACCAGCTGTTAGAGCTCACCCAGTTTAGGAAATATTTGGCGTTATCTTTTCTTTTATCCCACATACACTCGAGGATACACACATCAAAGAAGCGAAATAGACGGCAAAGAGGAAGAATCTTAGAATTCTACCCATTCTTGCAGTGGTTCTCAGTGAGAGTAATACTGCCTCCTAGGGGTTATTTTTGAAAATACATCAATTGTTGATTTCCAAGAGTTTATAGGTGTGAAACAGAGTTGTCAGGTATTTTGGATTTTTTGCAAGACTCTGATGCATATGGTAAGCGATTTAAAATCCAGCATGACTCTCAACTATCGTGTCAAATATTTACATAAACAAAAACTTTTAGTTATTTAAAACTTGAGTCTAACTTCCATTTACATTTAAACAAGAAATGTCTATGCCACTGAAATGTCTTATCTGCACTGACTTTTACAATTATACAAATGTTTTCCAAATGAAGGATGCTTGTTGTGCCCTTAATAATTGTACACATTAAAAGCATCTGACCACTTTATTTTGAATAATCATGATGAAAGTTTTATATCAAAGCCTGTCTTTATTCTCTGTAGTTTGCTTCTTTTTCACTGTGGGAGTAGAATTCAGGCACTGCTTCGCTGGTTTTTTAAGTGGTTATGATGAAGTGCTTCTTACATAAACCTGACTCTTGATTAGATGAATTCACAGTTATGCAGCCACAAGTAAAGGGAGAAGAAGAACACATTCTCAAGATTTACCTGGGTTTTAAATCCCAGGATGAGGTTTTTTTTTCCAGCTAAAGATGGTAAACAATGATGATATCTGTTTAAGGCATTGCTATGGGAATAACTACTTATTGGAAAATGGGAGGTAGACATAGCTAGTTGGTGATGCCATTTCAGTAAAATCATAAAATATTTTATGCTTATATATCAAGATGTCAAGAATTCTCAAAAGAGTTTACATTGACAAAGTACAGAAGTAAAAATCAAATATACTTTGCAGTGCAAAAAATATGGGGCAAGGAGACTCATTAAAGAATGTGCTAGTGGATTTTTTTAAATGCTTAAATACTTTGGGAGAATAGCACCATATTATAGTAGGGTAAGCATCTCTTAATGTCTTTCAGAAAATTCATTAAATTTCTTCCTAATTTATTTTAGAATTAAAATGAACAAGAGTAAGGCTCAAAGACTGCCTGTTTTATCTTTGTTTTTGTACATTACACATGAGTGGGTTTTGAAGTGAGAATATCTGATAAATAAAATATTTAACTTATAAAATATTTAAGAAGAAATTACTAAAGTGGTTGCTTGAAAATCCTTTTTACCTACAGAAAATTAATCACATGATCTTTGAAACAGAAATGTTGCCAGAAAGTAACAGACCCAAGCACCAGTGGAATAGATTAGAAGATCCAGAAACAACTCCAGATACCCTAAACCACCTTATCTTTGACAAAGGAGCCAAACATCCTCAATGGAGGAAAGACAGCCTCTTTAACAAATGATGCTGGAAAAACTGGGCTTTAACCTCCCCAAAACTAAAGCTAGACCTATTTCTTTCACCATGTACTAAACTAAAATCACAATGGATTTGAGACTTAAATATTAAAACAGAAACAATAAACCTCCTGCAAACAGGTCAGGTAAAACTCTTGGAGACACTGCCTTAGACAGAGACTTTATGAAAAAAAAAAAAAAAAACCTCTATAACACAAGAACTAGAAAGAATCAACAAATGGGATCTCATCCTACTAAAAAGCTTTTGCACAGCAAAAGAAATCACTGGCACTGCTCAAAGACAACCAACAACATGAGAAAAAATCTTTACTAGCTATTTGTCAGACAAAAGGCTGCTGTCTAGAATATATAAAGGACATAAACAACTCAGTCCCCACAAGTTTAAAGACCCAATTCAAAAATGGACATCTGAAATGAACAGACACTTCTCAGAGGCAGAAGTCAAAGCATATGCAAGAAGCATATGAAGAAATGTTCAACATCATTGGTCATTCGAGGATGTAGATGAAAACCACATTGAGATTTCATCTCACTCCACAAAGAATGCTAAGACTGTAAAATCAACCAACCATAAATGCTGGTGAGGCTGCAGGGAGAAAGGAATCCTTCTCCACTGGTGGTGGGATTGTAGACTTGTAGAACCATTGTGGAGATCAGTGTGGAGTTTCCTCAGAAAACTAGGATTAGAGGTCCCATTTGACCCTGCTATTCCCCTGCTAGGAATATATGCAAAGGAATTTTAAAAATCACATTGAAAGACATATGTACACCCTTGTTCATAGCAGCTCAGTTTGTGATAGCCCAATCTTGCAAACAACCTAGATGCCCATCAACTGGAGATTGGATAAAGAAGATGTGTTTTTTTTTCTAAAATGGAGTATTACTCTGCCATAAAGAATGACAAGTTTCATTCATTTATGTGCAAATGGATATACCTTGAGGACACACTAATAAGTGAAATAAATAGATCCCAAATATGTAAATACCATATCTTTTCTCTGGTATGAGAACCTGTAGATGTAAATGAGTCTAAACTGTATGATACATTTTGTAAAATAGGAAATATTCAAAGGGAATGTGGTAGGGGAATGTAATGAGGGGAAAGAATAAATATAATTCAGAAAGAAAAAGAAATAGCATGTATATAAGGGGTGGAGGATTGGGGGTGGGTAGGGATATGGGTAAAAATGAGAATTAACTTTTGTCATATATTGGTACAAATTCCCCAATGTTGAGTGTGGTTGTGAGCTGTATATAAAATGTACCAATAAAGAATTCAATTTAAAAAATAAAAGGAAATGTTGTCAGAGTTTTTTCAGAAACAAATTATGCACAATATGCTTGAAGTCACACACATGCGCATATGCGTGCGCACACACACACACATAGATATATAGATATACCTCTATACAAACATCCTATATTATCACTTTTAACCCTAATATTCTATTTGGGAAAATAAAAGATTAATAGCTAGCATTTTATTCATTTACCCAACAAATAGGTTTCCAGGGCCTAACAAATCTAGATGGTTAAGGTTAGAATAGAGGAAAAAATAGTTTAAAATTTTATCATCTAGGAACTTACATTCTAGTAAGGTAAATGAACCATAACTATGTACAAAAGTAAATTACAGTATCTATTCATCAGAATAACTGCTAAGAAGAAAATAAATTGGAAAAGCACAAGAAGTGTCAGAAATGTTTCAGTAGTCAGGAGTAGCCTGAGAATTCTCCTCACTCCTGAGGCGAGGCTACTTGAAAAGGACCTGAACCCCACAGAGGGTTGGACTACAGCAGTGTCTGCCGGAAGATCACTCCCAGGCACAGGCCAGGCCGGGGACGCGTGTTGGGCTCCGACTGCGAGGAGCCAGGGAGGAAAGAATAGTGTGTGAAATCGCTGCTCGCGTGCTCTTGCAGATCATTGTAAAAATGTGTCTCATTCTGAACAACTCAGGAAACAGTGGCAGTTTTTCAGTACTAGGGAAACATTACTGTATCTGAAAACCATTTTAATAGAATCTCTCTGGCAGCTTTACAGAGACTAAAGCCCAGAGGGCTGTCGATGGTAGCCCGGAAGAGGCAATTGGATAAATTAAGGTAAAATATGCTGATGACTCCACTCAGAGCTGTAGGAGGGGAGGTGGGACAGGTGGAGAGGTTCTGTACATACTTTGAAAGTATAATGTTCTGACAATCAGATGCTGAATGAAAAAACAGGGGAAATGTAAGATAAATGTGACTTTTTGTGTGTGTCTGAATAGCAGGAAGAAAGGATTTTTATTTCCTGAGATCAGGACATCTACAAGGAGGGGATACCAAATCGGAGCCATACATTTCAGTAGGCATTGTTGAGTTTGGGGAACAGGCCAGAGCGAGAGCCGTGCAGAGGGAGGCGATGCCCAGGATAGATTGGAAAGGCATCATCAAAGGAGTTCTGTAAAGCAAAGACATAAGTAGACATTAGAAAGAAAAGGGAGTTTGTTGTCCAGAGGATGAACTGACGTGGCCTTTGTTAACTTTCTTTTTGAGCCTTTGCCACCTGCCAGACATACTCATAGGCAGTGATTTATACCTGTGTAGTCTTCTTTATTTCTGTCTTTCTGCGTGAGCTGACTAACCGTGGGCACTAACAGTGCTATTTGGCAGTATTTGCTGAGTTACTGCCATGGGCCGACCGCTCTTGAGACAGAGAAGTGAAGAGAGCGCTTCGGACAGTGAGGCTAAGCAGAGAGAACGGCCTGCACTGAGGCCCCGATGCGGAGATGAGTTTGTTGAGCTATAGTAGGGGACACGGTGTCATTTAAGTATTACAAGGTCAGGTGGGACTAATGGGATGGCTTAGTGAGAGACACTGTCACATTAGGGAGAATGATGAAGAACATTTAGGGGTAACTAATGAAGAAAGAAGAAGTTGATGGTTAAAAAAACAAAGGAAACAACGCTTGTGTATATAGGGGTGTGGGAAGGTAGGGCGGGTAGGGGGGGGAATGAGAATTAAGTTGTGTCATATACTGGTACAAATTCTCAATGAAGAGTGTAATTATGTGTATATATAATGTACCAATAAAATTTTTTTTAAAGAATAAAAGGAGAAGCTATTGAAAAGTTTTGAGTTTAGTTTTGAAGGAGTGGAGTATTGTGATGTAGTCTGGTATATAAGAAATATTCTGCTGTGTGAGGACTGAGTGAAAAATAAGCAGTTTAGGTACGAACCTAATCTAGGGTCCCTGATGAGCTGACAAATTTGAACTAGCTTGACTGTCTGCCATAACTAAAAAAAGATATGGCCAGAGTGGAAATGTAATTTGGAGATGGAATTGACAAGGTTATTGATGGATTGGGCAGTGACTAGGGTAGAAGGTGTGAGAATAACTCCAGAGACTTTGCTTTCAGAATCTTAGTGATAGTGTCACTTACAGAAAGGGGCAACTGGGGATAAATGACCAGAATTTATCTACCAGAATTAGATATATAATATTTGAGGTATCTATTAGGTTTCCAAGTGGAGCTATTAAGTAGGCACTACTGTTGTGAATTCAAAGAAGAGATAAAGACTAAACACAACTGTATGTCTGTGTATATGCATCTTTGTATAAAGTTTACATTTTCAGTTGTTTGAAATCAGATCAAAGTACAATTAGGCTAAGTTCTCAGGGTTGAACCTTGAGTTCACCAAGCTTTAACATTTAGCCAGATGAGAAGGAAGAGTTGTTAAGGGGCCAAACCTGAAGACTGAGGTTTTTTTTTTTTTTTTTTTTTTTTTTTGCTTTTTGGAGACAGGGTCTCGCTTTGTAGTTCAGGCTGGCCCTGAGCTCACCATGGTGCCCAGGCAAGCCGCCGCGAACTCAGCAATCCTTCTGTCCCTGCCTCCCGAGTGCTGGGATGACAGGCGTGAGCCACCATGCCCGGCATTGTGGTATGCGGTGTTGATTGCTGGTGGGCGTGTTTCCGGGGATTGAACTCAGGACCTTGCGCTTGCGAGGCAGGCGCCGGAACCACTGAGCTAACCCTCCGGCCCAAGACTGAGGTTTTATAAAGACTAAGAGGCAAACATTTCAAGAATGAGGAAGATGTGAAATTGTTAAACAAGAGAGAGGAGTCAAGGAAAATGTAGGTGGACATGTGGGGTGACACGTGTTCTGAGAAGCCAGGGAAGATGTGGTAACGTAGAAGACAGTTGACCTTGACAAGGGCACTTTCTCTTTCTTGTATCTACATGGCGGATTAACGGAGGGGACTGTGAGGAGGACAGGAGGACAGGAAGTGAGGCCAGATAGTGTCAGTAACATTTTCGATAAGTTGTGCTGGAACCGTGACCAGTGTAATCAATGACACTCTCAAAGGGGATCAAGGATCAGATGTACACTGTAAGTTTGGGTTGAAAACACATCAGAGACAAAGCACTTCAGATGGAAACAGTCACAACCCAGGTGCGAATGAGTCAGCATAGGAAGAACTGATCTTGTGGAGAAAGGGGAGATTGAGAGGGAAAGCAAAGAGCAGAAGGGACGCAGAGCTGCACCCAAAGGCTTGGACTTGGATTGGACCAGAGAACTCCTTCCTTTGTAAGAGGAAGAAAGATAAGGAAAAAGGGTGACTCAGCTGGCCAGCAGAGAAGACGTGCTTGCCGGGGTGCATCGGAGGGCGCGGTCCAGGCCTGTGCACACAGCTCGCTTCTGGCACACAGGTTGAAAACTGTTCAACTCAGTTTTTCTTTAAACTGATAGTCTGTGAGAGGGGAAAATGGCAAGAATCCTGTGAGATGTGCGAGTGTGCGCCTTTGAAAGCACAGCAGCGATCTTTTCTCTGGTATGAGAACCTGCAGATGTAAATGAGTTCTAGAATGTACGATAGCTTTTGTAAGATAGAAAATATCCAAAGGGAATTTGGTGTGGGACCGGAATGAGGGGAAAGAATAAATATGATTCAGAAAGAAAATGAAAGAGTATGTATATAAGGAGTGGAGGGTTGTGTGTGCATAGGGATGTGGGTAAAAATGAGAATTAACTTGGGTCATATACTGGTACAGATTCCCCAATGTTGTGTGTGATTGTGAGCTGTATATAAAATGTACCAATAAAAAATTCAATGTAAAAAAAAAAAAAGCACAGCGGCTGCCTCTCCATGACGCAGATTGGAAGGTTGTCTCTCCTGTGAGACGTAGGCACAAAAACTTCTCCACATAAAACCAGACGAAGGCCCATTCGGAGGTCCTATGCTACTTTAGCAATCAATGTATAACTGATGTCATATTTGGGCTATATTATTAAAATTAAAACATCTTCATAGGAAAGCATGTCTACATTTGAAAGGTCAAGCTCTATTACTTCATGCTAAATATAGGCCTGAAATAAGGGCTGCAGTGATTAGCTCTCTCAATCCACTAATCTGATTAACAATTTTGACAGATGTTCCCTTATAGCATTATGAGAATGCATTTACACTGTAGCTGTTGCTTCTTGAATGAATGTGAGCTCCACATTTAGGGAAGGAAACCAGAGAGACGCCCAGTACTGGGGTGGTGAGAACATGGTACACACATTGAACAGCCCTAATTCCTCCCAAATCCAAAATCAGAAATCCTCCAAAATCTGAAACTTTTTCTTTTTTTGAGACAGGGTCTCACTCTGTGGTCCAGGCTGGCCCTGATCTCACTATATAGCCCAGGTTAGCCTTGAACTCACAGCAATCATCCTGCCTCTGCCTTCTGAGTGCTGAGATGACAGGGTGAGCCACCATGCCTGGCATTGTGGTGTGTGGTACTGATGGCTGGTGGGGGTGAGTCACCACGCCTCCCATGTGGTTACCAGGGATCGAACTCAGGGCCTTGGCTTGCAAGGCAGATGCCAGAATCACTGAGCTAAATCCCTGGTCCATAATCTGAAAATTTTCAAGCACTGACATGGTGCCACAATTGAAAAATTCCACAGCTGATCTCATGTGATCTGGTTACAGTTGAAATATAAAATAATATACATGTATAAAATTACCTTTTAGTTATGCATATATGAAACATAAATGTTTAAACATAAATTAATGTTTAGGTTTGAATTCCATCCTGAGATATCCATTCTGTGTATGCACGTAGTCCAAAAGTTTTAATGAAATCCTCCATTCTAAACTTTCTTTCTCATACTTTTGTAAAGTCACTCAGCATCTATTTAATGACCTGAACTTTAGTCCGTGGGTAATTTGGAAAAAAAATGTGTGTGTACAGGGAGGAAAGACAGGGAATGCGGACTCGGACAGGCTGTGCTAGCTGGATGGCTGTGGGGGAGTCACGTGTCTATCTAGAGCTTCAGCAACCTGACTGTAAAGTGTAGGGAACTAAGTATCTCCTTCTGTGGGGGCCGCACTGAGCTTCCAGAGACAAGGCATACTGCCAGCTCTCAATAATTTGAGTCTTTATCTGTTGCTGTCTGGGTTCCCACATGATACATAGGAATTAGAGGAAAATTTATATATTTTCCCCATTCTTACAACCCAGGCTAAAATTATGAGTAGGTGGCCAGGCGTGGTGGCTCACGCCTGTCATCCCAGCACTCGGGTGGCAGAGGCAGGAGGATTGCTGAGTTTGAGGCTTGCCTGGGCTACATAGTGAGCTCAGGGCCAGCCTGAACTACAAAGCAAGACCCTGTCTCAAAAAAACAAAAACAAAAAATTAAACAACGACAACAAAATTATGAGTAGGCAGCAGTTGTGCTTTTGCTAGAAGGCCTCATGTAAGGTAGTTCAAAACGTCTCCCACTTTTATGGTATTTTCTACAGTTAAAACTGCGGTGACTTGAACAAGGAAAAAGATGGTCTGCATGCTCCATAGGCATGACGAGATAGGGAAGAAGATTCCTCTGGAAGAGGAAAAACGGGGGCTGCTGACATTCTGTCTCACGTGCACGTGATGCCCTGATGGCGCACTAGCACCTGAAACAGCCAATCAAAGCCAGCAGCTGAAGCACTGGTTCTGAGCGCCAGGGGCACAGGAAATATGGTGGTACACGTTTGCTGGGCTTCGCTTTTACTTAGAGTTGCGCTTTGCATATTTCCTCCCCTGTCATCCCTTAGAACCTGGAACGTGTGTTTAATGTTGCGCTAAAAGCACTATATCCTCTAAGTGACTTAAATAATTTTCTTCTGTCTACCGCGTTCATTAAATCCCTCATGCGTTTATCTTTGTATCTCAAGTATCTAACACAAGGTTTCACAGATTTAACATTTAACTAGCTTATTTTTATTAGGCAAATGAAAGAACAAAGACAGAAATATACTATATACTCCATTATCTCTGTTTCTCTAAAGAGAACAACATTGGTAAATAGATGGTTTGCTGTGTGGCTCCTCTATCCTATAACACAGTCAAAGGCACTGCGTCCGACAGAGGGCGCACTGGAGTAAACCAAATTCCTACGTGACCCAACTTGCTAGAAAAATGTCTCCTCGGTGTAGGACTTGCCTAAACTTTAACAGAACCTTTGTGATTATTTATCTCCCAGAGAGATTAGATGCCTTTCTTAGCAGATGTGTAAACTCCTCCTTTGTGCCAGCTGGACTCACTTCAAGTTTTATTTTGACAGGGCTTACGCTAACAGACAGCAAGAACTGTCTGTTTGTTAAGGAGTTATCAATGTAACGCCTGAAATGACTTTTATATAATATGTATTCCCAAATCGCTAGGCTCAATTAATTCTCATCATTCACTCATGAACCAGACAGGCCATGTCTCCCTGAGGAGTTTGACAGAGAGACAGAGACCATCTGCTGCAATCCTTTCCATAAATTTTTGGTCAACGGCAAAGCCTCTGGGGCTCTCACAGGACAGAGCATCGCACCAAATGCTTGATGAGGCTCTATGATCCAAATAAGCTTCAGGTTCATTTGTTACAGGGACAAGAGAAAAGTGAGAAAGTTCAGAGGCAAAGACTGGACACATGCAGAGATCACCCGGGTTCACTTTAGCTTTTGTGTTATCAGTTCTGACGCTCAGCACTCTACTCCATGGTCTCGGCAGAGCAGAGAGAGGCCCAGGAACATTAGAAAGAGCACAGAACCAAAATCAAGAATGCGTGTCAAAGAGACAAACGACCACAGCAGGTAAACGTGACCGGTCATGTTAGCACTCGGTTTATAGCTCTGAAATAGACATATTCATAGTTTTCTGCAGCAAATTATAAGAACTTCATGCCTCATGCCGCATCTTGTAGAACTGTATTTCAAGCCTCTGTCTGTAGTCCCAACCTCCCTGACTGCCACTTGGTGCTGACGGTCCCCCGTGGGTGACTGTCTTTGCTAGTTCTCTCCCCACCCTCTCCCTTTCCCGTCACCCTGAACGCAGACCTGCTTTGCCCAGATATGGGTTTACCCACAAAGAGAACCATGACATCTCTCTGGAAGATGCAGAGACCATGACCCTCCTTCGAGAAGACGCTGATGGCAGCTCAGTAATGTGAGAGTGGCTTCTAGCGAGCTCAGACCCCTTTACACAGAAAGCGCCTTTTCGATGGATGTAAAGAACACTCCAGTGTTCCTCAGTCAGGGGAAAACTTTCCTTTCCGCTAACCCAGCTCGGCCATCTTGCACATTCAGCTACCTGCCTTGTTCAATGCTTCTTTCTCCCTCAGACATCAAAGCAGACATTAGAAATGTACGTGCATGTGGCCTAGAAAAAGAAAGGAAAGTGACATTTCCCGAGTATCTCTCAGCACTGATTTCCACCTGTGTCTGTAGGCTCTGTACCACAGGAAGAGAAAGGTCCTGCTTTTCCCCCCACTCATTTTCCCAGTCCACGAGTGACACCGAAGCCCTGAGTGGGCTGAGTACTCTGTTCTGACTGAGAGTGCTATGAATTCAGTTACCCTGGAGCAGGGATGGCAAACCTTGTAGAGCTTTCAGCGATAACAAACAGCCGGCTGTCGTACGCGTGCCGTAGGTTCGCCACCGCCACCCTAGAAGCAGCTCCCACAAAGTGGCGTCGAGTGGCCTGGCCCCTGGTAGACAGAGGGGTGCCTCGGAGCGCCATCAAGGAGAACTGCCGAAGAGAGCAGTCTCAAGTTTCAGTCCACAGGGCCAGTCTGTAAGGCTCTCCTTTGTGACTGGAGTTGACCCCCCATTTTAAATGTATACCGAGGGCCTCGATGGGAAATGAGACCCAAGAAGACTTAGACTCTGCGCCTTTGTGTGAGGAGCCGAATCTCCTGGGCACTCAGCTGCTCTCCACGGAATCCTCGGAACTCATCTGTGCAACAGACTTACTGGACCGTTTCTACAGAGACGGCTAAGAGTTTGAAGGGCTCATACAAAGGGGCAAGCGATAAAATCCAGGTCCCTTCTCCCTCCCACATCAGTTTTCCAGGCACAACATGAAATTCCTAAAACATCTGCTTTGATTTCAAAATTGCATCATTTTATATGGGAGAAAGATGTTTAAAAAGCGTCCAGTAGCTGAGAAAAAGGAGAGAAATGATCATTGTCAATGCTGAATATCAATTATGCTTCAAGGCCAGTCCTTGAATTTTATTTTAATCAGGTTGGAGATACCTAGAATTGTATTCAGAAGAATAAGACTGAGAATTTGAAGTTTATTCACTTCTGGAATGTGATCCTGGCTAAATGCTAACCCTTCCCCTGATATATTTGGAAGGTACTGGCAGGGCCTAATCCGAGTCCCCCGTGAAGGGACTGTTCCCACAAGCTCTGGCCGTCCCAGCGATCGGTGTCCTGGAGCTGCCTCAGTGGCTCTGACTCTGGACACGGGGTAATGTCCACCTCCCCTGGGCCAGGGCGAGCACAGCACAGTGTGGAAATCACTCATCTACACAAACGAGCCTCTTCTTCCCCTTATGATTAAGCACTTACTGTTGTAGCTCTGTCATTCTTAGTCATCGATATCTGGTAATCAAACCTGATAGCATTCCAGGCCAGTTTTCCAAGGAACCCCTTTCTATAAAAATGGCATCTGGCCCCAGGGACATGACCTACAAAATATTCCCAACTATTAATATTCCCACTACAGGAGGTGTCCTGCCCTCTGTGGGTTTGTCCAGAGACTCGGAGTAGAACTTCTTTGAACTTCTCCTACTATTCCCAGGAAAAGTCAGACACAATTATTCTCCAGAAACCGTCAAGTAGAACAAGAAGACTGGGGAAAGAGGGACGACACAGTCATCAAGAGAAGACTTCAAAGTGTTCCTCAAAAATATCTGTACTATTTCCCCTAAAACTTTAATGTAGATTTTTCTATATTTCCATAAGCACAAAGTAGGTCACAGGCTCCTCTGTCAAATGAGTGATGAACTCTGGCCGATGTGCTCACAGCAGGAGCTGCGCAGGAGAGGCTGACCGGGTTCCAGCCCGGGCTCGGGCCTCTCGGGGCTTTGATGGCGTCATGCAGAGAAGAGATGCCAGCTCCATACGAGTCTCAGACATACGTGCAGGTGTGAAACTGCACGGTCCTTCTAGAAAGTCATGTGGGCATTTGTATTTTACCAGGCTCACGAAAACTGCACCTTATCCAGAGCCCCAAACAGGATACAGGGTGTTTGCGGTTTATAGCCAACGACGGGGCATTTGTGGGGCACTCGTGTAATGGACGAAAAGGAAGAAGAACTGACACACAATGACTTGGATGTATTTTAGAAGATAGCAGTTGAGCAAAAGAAAAGCCAAGAAGTATACAGTGTATGATTCCATTTGTGTGAAATTGAGGAATTGACCCAACTTATTATGGTCCTAGAAATCAGAAGCGTGGTTGGCCCGGTCCTCCTCCGGGGGGAGAACCGGGCCCCGCGGGGCCTGAGGGGCAGGGTGGGCGGACGGAGAGGTCCGCACTGCGCCCTGGAGTCGCGGCCAAAGCCCCCACGTCACCCGCCGTCCGGCAGCGTCCGCTTGAGCTCCGTGCGCACCCGAAGGCCTCGCGCGGGGCAGCCCGGGGCGCAGAGGGCCGGGCCGGGCCGCTCCCGCGGGCCCTTCGCCGACGGCCGCGGGGCGCGGGAGCGTCGGAGCCCGCCCGCCCGACGCGGGTCCTCGGCCCGGAGCCGGCCGGTTCCCGGCGGCGGCCGCGGCCCTCGGGCACCCGGACGTGCGAGGCGGCGGCGGGGAATTCCCGGCCCGCTGAGTCAGCGCCCGCCCCGCGGCGCAGGACGCGCCCCATAAAGGAGGCGGCTGGACGGCGCCGCCGCTCCTGCCTCCGGCTCCTCCGCCGCGATGCCGCCCGCCGGGCCCGGGGCGCTGCGGCTGCTGCCGCCGCTGCTGCTCCTGCTCGGGCCGGCGCCGCGCCCCGCCAGCTCAGGTGCGCCCGGGGCCGGCGCGGTGCGCCCGGGGCCGGGGAGCGCGCAGCCGCCGGCCCGTCTCACCGCCCTCCCGCCCGCGGGGAGCGACGCGCAGAGCTGCCTCCTGCCCCGGGACGCCGGGCCCTGCCGGGACGCGCTCACCCGCTACTACTACGACCGGCTGCGCCAGGCCTGCCTGCCCTTCCGCTTCGGGGGCTGCGGCGGCAACGCCAACCGCTTCGCCAGCCGGGAGGCCTGCGACGACGCGTGCTGGGCCATCGAGGGTGAGCGCGCTTCGCCTTCTCGGGGCAGCCGCGTCCTCTGAGTCCGGCCGGCTCTGTCCGCCCCAGACCCACGAGCGCACCCGTCATAATAAGAGCCTGTGCAGACTTGGGGAACGTTGTTTTTGTTGTTGTGGTCGGGTTTGTTGTTGTTGTTGTTTGGGGTGTGTGTGTGTGTGTGTGTGTGTGTGTGTGTGCGCGTGTTTCAGCTCACCACAGGGCAGAATCACAAGCGGTTGCTGTACTAGCTGCAGCCCAGGTGACCCCCCGTGTTTGGCATTAATTCCAAACCTATGTGTTTCTTTTCTGTCCCCGAGAACACTTTGTTCCTGTCTACTGTGCATCGATCTGAAATACTTTAGCGGGGTTTTATTACTAAAAGGTGATTTAGTTCATCAGGAAACTGCTTTTATATCCTGAGAACTAAGTTTGCCTTGGGTTGTGTAGGGATATCATTGATTCACAATACTATGTCTTATTTTACTTTTCAAAAGTATATCTACTCAAGGCTATTTAAGGAACTGAGCCAGGAAGAAGTCCATATTCCTATGAATAAGCTTTGATTAACTTCATGTACAGAAACAGAACAGACACTCTTTCCACTGAATGTGAACAAAATATTGCAACTGACTCAAACCGAGGTAACTCACCACAGGAATGGGCAAGTGTCTGGAGAATTTACTAATCTAATAATAAACATGAATACTTTTCTCCCGTTTCTCAACTTTCAGTGAAGTTTTGAAAGTCATAGTAAGAAGGCTACTTTTAACTAACTTTATTTTATTGCTCTTCTTTTCTTAGAAGTTCCCAAAATTTGCAGGTTCGAAGTCAATCAAGAGAGGTGCGGCAAGTCCAGTAAGGAGTATTTCTTCGACCTGAAGTCCATGCGATGCAAAAAGTTCTTATCCGGCGGGTGTCGCTACAGCATGAACCGGTTCCCCAACGAAGCTTCTTGTATGGACTTCTGTGCCTCAAAAAAAAGTAAGGACTGTTTTTATTATTTCGATTTTACTTCTTCTGTTAAGAACTTTTTGTGTGAAAAAATACCTGGGGGTTGATGGTGTAGTTCAGCGGAAGAGTGCTTGCCTGGAGTGCAGAAGGCTCTGAGTTCAGTCCTCGGTGCTTCGAAAAGGAGTCAGTAGTTGGACTTAGAGTGGGTTTTGTGCTGTAGACTTCACTAGGACGTGACATCGATCTTAACTCTACCACCCTGTGAGGGACTATTTTGGACCATTTTTTATACGTCAAGCTACAAACCGGAGGTTAATGACTCTCGGAGCTGGGAAGTGACAATGCCCTTATTCAAATTTTGCTACCTTGGGGGCGGGAGGGTTAGCTCAGTGGTTCCAGCACCTGCCTCGCAAGTGCAAGGTCCTGAGTTTGATCCCCGGTAACCACATATAACGCTGGGTGTGGAGACATGCCCACCAACAATCAACACCGCTTACCACAATGCCGGGCGTGGTGGCTCACGCCTGTCATCCCAGCACTCGAGAGGCAGAGGCAGGAGGATTGCTGAGTTCGCAGCGGCTTGCCTGGGCACCATAGTGAGCTCAGGGCCAGCCTGAACTACAAAGTGAGACCCTGTCTCAAAAAAAAAAAAAAAAATTTGCTACCTTTTCTGTGTTGTTTCCTTAGAACTACAGATTGAGCTCCCCAAATCTGAAAATCTGAAATTGGAAATTCTCCAAAATTGGAAAGTTTTGAGTGTCGACATGATGCTGCAAGTACTTGACCTCATATGACGGTCACAGGCAAAACCCAAACACCTTAAGACTCTTCTTTAAAATTAATGTCAGCCCCACCATGTGAAGTGCACACAACATAAATTAGTTTTGGGTTTAGACTTAACATCCAGGCCTTGAGATACCACCTTCAGTGTGTGCAGATATTCCAAAATTTTAAAAATCTGAAATCCAAACCATTTTTGGTTTAGATTTTCTGATAAGAGCTACTCAACTTGTTTGGCTGATCTTCTCAATATATAAATAAAGTTACTGTATTCATTAATGAATGCCTTTACTTCAGATTTCTATGGAATCAGTTTTGTATGTGACATAGTAAAACAGATAGACTTAATCATTTAATTAGATTTTTATAATTTTCAGCAGTTCCAAATTACAGGATAAAAAGATCTCTGTCCTATGGCATCCCAACCTTGAAATGCCAGATCACTTGGGCAGTATTTAATATTTATGGAGAAAGATGACATCAGCAACTCCCCCAGACATGTCAGAGACAATGGATTAAAAAGGGTCAATAAATAATAAAGTATTGCCTTGGAAGAGACTTTGTTTAAGCTGTGTACCATATTGTTAAATATGCAAACTCTTCAATCAATGGGGAGATGGTTGTTGATGATGTTACATTACTTGTATGGTTGTAAAAGTTCTACTGGTTGGACTTAGGAATCATATGTGTGTATTCTTGATTAACAATGTGAGGAGAGCTAACAAAAATAATATAAAATTATCAACATAAGGAAGTTTACTGAATTATGTATGCATTTTCTGTTGAAACAGCCCATTTTTACATGACTATGTCTGGACTAGGAGATTAAATGTTTTCACATTGAAAGGACAAAAGACAGCTCCAGAAGGCATTTGGTCTAGTTTATAAAAATTCAGAATTACCAAAATACAGCATGCAAGCTCATCTACAATTAGAGGCACACCCTCTTAAATGATGGTGGATTCAGAATGGCGTCTTATGGGATTAGACTTCTTCAGTTACTTCAGCAATCATTACCAATTATTAAATTTGGTATCAGAACATTTCCAATTTTCTTTTCTTTTTCATAAAGTGCCCTCATATTGCTATAGTCCAAAAGATGAAGGATTCTGCTCTGCTAATGAGACGCGCTATTATTTTAATATGAGACACAAAGCCTGTGAGCCCTTTACCTACACTGGCTGTGGAGGAAATGACAACAATTTCTCCTATTTGAATGATTGCCAGCGAGTTTGTGAAAAAGGTAATGAAGTTCTCCATATTTTTTAAACAAACTCTAAAGATAACAAATACAACTATATTTTAGGTACCTATTTTATTAATCACAAATTCCCATTTTTAGACTAATTCTACAAAAATAACATTTATGTACTGGTCAGTTTTGTCAAATTCTTGTATGGGCTACATGTAGTGGACAAGAATTAGAACCTTGTATTTTTAAAGGTAGTTATCAACTGAGAGTACAGTGAGTCTAAACTGACTTTATAAAAATGTAAGATGAGCCAATCTTATAAGGATTTTAAAAAAGGTGATCTAAATGGAGCTTACAGACTTGAAATATAAAATACTGATTGTTTTATTGACTTCAGCCTACAGGAAGGGAAGAAGAAAGACAAAAGTGCCTCCATTTGCAATTGAAAGGCCAAAAAATTGGAGGAAGGCCAAGCGTGGTGGCTCACACCGTAATCCCAGCCCTGGGAAGGCAGAGGCAGGAGGATTGCTGAGTTCGAGGCTTGCCTGGGCTACATAGTGAGCTCAGGGCCAGCCTGAACTACAAAGCGAGACCCTGTCTCAAAAAAAAAAAAAAAAACTTGGAGGAAGGAAGATATATTAAGAATTTTCCTCTATGTCATCTTCTGTGAATGTTTATTACCTATACAAGTGTATCCAAAGAATATGGTACCATCAGAAAAGAAATAATCAGAGATTTATCCACTAGTTTTTTACTGATAAAAGTTTCTTTCCACTTGTGCATGTTTTATACATAAGTAGCTGATATTCAAATGTGAAATTCTTTTTTTATCCACTCTAATTGTTTATGTATTTTAATTGTTGCAGTGCATAAAACAATAAAAAATATGACTCAGTTCTTGGGGTTGCTAGTCCTTATGGCAGATAATCATAATTTAAATTCATTAAACAACACAGTTATGTACTTTTAACATATATGAACATACGCAGAACTGGCAAATATGAGTCACCATAAGTGAAAAGTTGGATTATAGTTTCTACTTAAGGAAATAAAGTTGCAGATTCACTCACACTTTGAAAACATAATCCAATATGTAGATCTAAGAACTGTGCTCCTGATTCTGTTGTGTTACATTGCAGTGTGATGAGTGAGAATATTTAAAGTGTAATAAAATGCTTTTGATTGAATAAAAAGCCAATTTATTGAAGTAAAAAATGTTCTCCTAGGTAAAAAGTTATATTTATAATCTATTTATTTTTCTGAAGTGATCTATTCTCACTCACATATATATATTTGTACATATAGAAAGGTAGCTTTTAAAGTTACTATTACATTACTTCCTAAGACAAAATGGTTTGGAAATCAATGAAATTGTTAATTATTTTTTACCATTCAAAGTACTTTGTTTGAAAACATAATAAAACAAAAACCAATGAGCAAGTTATCTATAGAGGGAGGCGTGAAGAGAAAAGTAGGCAGGTATGGGATGAAATTTATGTGAATGTCCCTTCTGTTTTGAGCTTGTACCATGCAACTAGTTTACATTATTTTAAATAAAAATGAATAAAAAGGACTTTTTAAGCATTGAAAAAGTCCAAAACAAACTCAAATTATTTAAAATTATGTCACAATAACATAAAAGATGATATATTTATTCTCAGTGACTTTCAAAGCAAGTATTTTTACTACATTTCTTTTGGGGTATATAATCTAAGGCTCAACATTTTCCGAATAAATCTGTAAGAACATTGAACCTATGGTATATACATTACTACATTACTCTATATATTCTATTTTAAAACAATTACTTATTTCTTTGGAGGTCAAGGATTTCAATTTTAAAGAGGAAAATGATACAAATATAAAATTTTTAAAACTAAGTATGTTAGTTACTTTTGTCTCATTGCTGAGATAAAATACTCGACCCCCAAGTTAAAGGGGAAAGGAGCTTATTTAGCTCAGTTTGTAGAGCTTTCCGTCCTCCGTCCGTGGCCTGGGCGGGTGGCGCGTGGCGGAGGCTAACAGGTCGTGGCCGTGGAACGCAGCGAGGCAACAAGAGAGCCTAATAGCGACTCCCCTCCCTTTGATCTTCTTCAGACTCCTCGGGGTGGGCAGCACTCCTGCCCTTCATCCTAGGGCCCTCGGGTGCAGCCCTAGCACGAGTCAGTCACTCTCTAGATTCATCCACTTCTATCGCTTCTCGGCCTTTTGGCTAAGATCAAGTGTAGATTCATCCACTTCTGAGGAAGCGTGCGGCTTTCAGAGAACATTTAAACACAAGCCAAACACTACGTAAAAAACTTCTAAATTGAAATTAGAAATATCGGTAGGAACATGTAATTTATTTTCTCTGTCAAAGAATATAACGTCCCATCCTTCCACGGAAGAGTCCTTAAAGCAATGATAATTCAGAGGCAGAAAGTATTCCTACTTTTGAGATTTCTGTGTGTCAGTGTTATATCATGACGACGAACCAGCGTTCTTAAGAGAAGTTTCTGCATCCAGGTCTAGGGCATTAAACAGATCAAGTGAATCATGGCCATATTATTCTAGAAGTCAAAGGTACTACAAGAGGCTAATAAATCAAACCACAAAAAGAGAGTAACATGAAGTAGCTCTCACTCACCTAAAATAAGATAATATGAGCATAAAAATAATGACTTCAATATATGTCGATAAAAATAAAAGCAGAAAAATATATAAATTCATAGCCATATACTATATGAACAGTTTTGTAATTTCTAAGACAAAGAATCGACACCCACAACTTAAAACAGAGGAGGTTTTTGAGGTTCGTTTTCCAGTGAGTTTAGATTGTGGTTGAAAAGGGCATGGTGGAGGACATCAGCAAACCCGTGGCAGGCAGGAAGCAGAGAGAAAGGGCATTTTGGGGAGGCAGCAGAGAGATAGGGAGGAAGGAAAGAAGAGAGAGGAAGAGATAAAGAGACATTTTAGATTTAAATCATGGCATTTAACTCCTGGACTCACAGCCATCTCACTGTGAAAATGTTTTTAGTCCATCCCTAAGTATTAACAATTGCAACTTCACTGAAAATCTAGTCCAAGGCCTCCGCTGAGAATTAAGACAAATTCCTAGCCATGATCCCTTGTAAAAATCAAAAAGAAAGATAGTTACAGCATAGAATGACACAAAATAAGCAGTCCTATTCCAAAAGAAGGTGTCCTAGGCACTAATTCAGAAATAATACAAAATAAGTAATCTAAATGAGCAAAAATAACCCAAACAAGCAACATATTATAACTCCCAACCTGCTAGATAGTCAAAATGTGAGTTTGTGTTCTGTAAAATTGAAGAATGAATTCTAGGAACAACAGCCACTAACAGCTACTAAGAGTAAGAAAAACTCACTGAGGGGAGCGTAGCTTCTACAAGATGGAAAGGAATCAGGAAAGTGCATTGCCCACCCACCTTACTTTTCAAAGGTGTTTTATAAGGCAAAGCCATGAGGTGAGGTGGGTACAAAGTGAAACAAAACTATAAAACCTCATGGGAAATTAAAAGGTGGACATGAGGTGAGACAAAATCATGCTCAACCAATAAAATTACAAGTAGTCACCTAAGTAGTTGATTAAATGGGGATCAAATGAAAAAGCAAATCACATGGGACTCATGGCAAACTTATACGGAAATTTCAAATTTACAAGGAACGTCTGGAAAGGAAATTGGCTGGGGAGATTGATGTCTATTTACAATATCGATCACTGCTATTTATCTCCAGGGAAAGTATGCGGGTATAGTATTTCTCATTTTTATAATGCTAACCAGTGAATGTGTCTTGATTATCTTTTGTATCCACTTTTGGAGGTCTGGCCCTGTCTAACTGCCTGCAAGATATCTAATTTACCTATCTTTAATGAAAGGAGAGGAAGATAGAAAGGAATCAGCCCAAAGCAAAGAGGAAACTCAGTAGGGCATTAAATCTTGTACCTTCCTGTCAAGCATTCAGGGCAAGTTGTGACAAGATACGAACACCGAAGGCCTTGGGCAGCCCTACTCCTCCCGTACTCTGATTGTTGCAAACTGCACGGCCTCTCTCTTGAGATGACACTGCTCGGTGTAGGTGACTTTTTGTAGATGTCCCACATTCGTGGCATCTCCAAATTCCTGGGGTCTCCACCACGCTTTGGGCTTCACTCTCAGTGCTTTGCACATCGCCCTGTCAGAGGCACAGTGCCTGGCCTTGCAGGCTCCCCTTTGAAATCTGGGTGGATAACTCCATAACTCCTGCGTTCCGCAAGCCTCATAAAACAACACCACATACGCGATACTATGGTCTGTCAGTAGCATAGCCTTGACCTTGGACCATGACTCTATCTGCCTCTAAATGCCTGGACAGCTGAATTTGGGAAAACACTTCCCTAGGCAGCCTTATAACAGGAGGGCACTCTGGGGCTATGTTCTCATAGAGTTTATCCTCCTACGACCTTGAGCTTGTCACGAGTGTGGTCTGCCCATTTCTTAAATGCATTCAAAAGTTCAAGGCATCTATTCGATTGTCCCACTGCAGAGTACGTGCCCTCTTTTTATCCTAATCTTGTCAGCACCCACACTCCCTATGGCTCCGATTTTGCAAGCTGTTCCTTTTGCGTGAAACTACAAACTTTTCACATTTTTGGCCCTATTATTTATTCCTGATTCTCCTTAGAAATTTGGCTAAATGCAGCCAGCAATACTAAGGCCACAGCCTGAACATTATACTACCTTAAAATTTCTCCCACTGGATTTAGTCCCTCACCTCTAAATTCACCTCATACAGCTTTAGGTCAAGGATAAAATATAAGTCTTTTGCTAGAAGAATGGCCTCTAGTTCAGCTTTTAGGGCGGTCTTCATTTCCATCTGAAAGTGTAAGCCTGGCCATTACCGCCTGCTGTACTACCAATGCTCCGGTCTTCTGAACTCAAGCCAGAACTGCCCACCAGGATTGTCCTGTAGAATTCTAGACCTTCTCTAGCCAGCATGTGCAACTCTTTTTGAACTCCTCAAAGCAGTTCCAAAGGCTTTTAAAACACACAGCTAGGTATAGACACGTCCATGTCTCCTCCATTCCTCTGGTACCAATTTTCTGTATTAGTCACTTTTCCATCTTTGGGACAAATACCTCCAGCGATAGTATCATTTTGTTACAATATAAATTTAGTAAATACTATGATAGCTAGACTAAATATGGAAAAAACTATCTGATAGTTTTCACTCAACACTCAAAACTTAGAGAAATGTATTTGACTTAGTAAATTCAATCCGTGTCAGCTGACCCCAAGGCAGAAACAGTCTGGCAGGAGATCATGGCGAGTGAAAGTTAGGAACCCCATGGCAGCCAGGAAGCAGAAGGAGGAGGGGCAGGAACAAGAATATATTTTTCCACGTCTTGCTTTCAGTGACACATCTCCTCGACCAGCCCCACCCCCACCCCGCTCAACAGCACAGTCAGCTATGCATGTGCCAGTGGGTAAATCCACTGATGAGCATAGCACCCCCAGGATCTAATGACTTTTCAAAAGCCCCACCTATGAATAGATGAAACTGGGGGGTAGTACGCCATAACACACACGCCGAGTTATTGACACAGGTGGTCATGTGTGCACACATATACAGACTTTCTTAAAATTGTTTAGTTTTAAGAACATTATCTCATGACTTTGAAAAATAATGGATTAACAAAAAGAATAAAGCATTTATCCTTCTTTGGGTATCCTTAAAAACTGTACTACAGCCGGGTGTGGTGGCTCACGCCTGTCATCCCAGCACTCGGGAGGCAGAGACAGGAGGATTGCTGAGTTCGAGGCTTGCCTGGGCTACATAGTGAGCTCAGGGCCAGCCTGAACTACAAAGCGAGACCCTGTCTCAAAAAAAAAAAAACTGTACTACAGGGAAACTAAATAATATATTAGAGAAAATTATTCATAGAGAATTCTAGCTGATACACATATTAAAATGTTAAACAATGCTGTCAGCCGAAGTAGGAATCTAGGTGATAATCAGTAGGTGCCAAAAACTTTACATGACAGGTTGGTGGCACACAGAATATTATGGGAATCAGACTAGTATCTTTGAACTAATGAATAAATTTATCATCCATAAATGTATGACATTAGATTTCATTTGCCTCCTGATATGGTGCAATAAGAAGTCCACACCCTCCGATGAAATATGCTCATAGTTTGTCACAGTCCTGGAGCTTACGTTCATAGTTCCAGGTTATAAACAAAGAGTGCTGATGCAGGATCAAGCTATAAGAAGCCAAGGGAAATAATCTGCCAAGTTCACAGCATTGTATGCAGGAAAAATATTCTGGTTTTCCAAGTCAGTACAATGTGCTCAGAAAAGCAAGAGAAAATAGAACTTTTATGGAATCTATGACTTCAAAAAGCAGCATGCCACCCCAAAAAGCTTTCCGATGAACAAGGCCTACGTTTCTTGGTTTTGGTGGTGTTTTAGAATGACTGCAATATAGAAAGCTCGTGCGGGCTCTGAGGCTCTAGGCTGAGTGATCCCAAGGCTCGGGGAATTCTGGGGACCCCAAAGGTCTCCAGAGTGAACTGTCACTGGGTATTTAACTCCTAGAGATCATAGACACAGGTCGGCCTCAGCTCCTGCCTCCCTGTAAGCAGATGGGAGGTAGAAACTTCACATACAGCTGCTTTAACAGCCCACACCTCTGCCATTTCATTAAATATACATCAAGTTGGGCCGGACTGTTAGCTCAGTGGTTCCGGCGCCTGCCTCGCAAGCGCAAGGACCTGAGTTCGATCCCCGGTAACCACATAGAATGCTGGGCGTGGAGACACGCCCACCAACAATCAATACCGCATACACAATGCCGGACGTGGTGGCTCACGCCTGTCATCCCAGCACTCGGGAGGCAGAGACAGGAGGATTGCTGAGTTCGCGGCGGCTTGCCTGGGCACCATAGTGAGCTCAGGGCCAGCCTGGACTACAAAGCAAGATCCTGTCTCCAAAAAGCAAAAAAAAAAAACAAATACATCAAGTTTCACATTGTACCATATAAATACATATGATTATGGATTTTCAGTTAATAAAACTAAAAAGTAGGCTAATTTTTAAACTGCAGAAAAAGCAACTATGTAATGCTGACATAGGATGTTCTGCAGTCAAAAGAAAATTCCTTCTGACCACAGACCACACGCAGACAGCTCACTAGTGTGGTTTCGCTAGACAGCCTGGTTGAAAGGACTGTCCTTCTGTGGCACAGAAAGAGGAGTGCGTTGCTTTCATTTTGAAAAGACGGTTCCATGTCACCACTCCGGTTTCCTCTCTGCACGCACAGTGTCCCAATACTCAAACGTGGAAAGTGCATGGGCCTTCGAAGGTCCTGGCTCCCCTGACCGCACATCCCCGTCCCCTCCCCCAAGGCTTACAGCAGACATGAGAAAGAATTGTCCAAAATTATTCCTTTGCCATCTAATCACACAGTCAATTACTTACCTACTTATCCAGTGTGTGTATTTAAGTCTATTCTATTTTCCTTGTCATATGCTAGGAAAACTGAAATATTTTCTAATTTTCTTTCTTGCCTACAATGGCTCCATGAGCAATCAGCCTCACTGTTGGCAGAATAGTATATCTTTTTTTTTTTTTTAAGCTAACCAAGTTACTCATTTTTTCAAGCTCTTTAGTGATTTCTCTTAAGTGTCCATGGTGGTCTCAGAGCATCAGGTGTGACCCCAAGATTCCTTAGGACTGGACCATGACTTTCTCTCCAGACTCGCTCCCCACCCACTGCACCCCATAGTTCAGAGGCACTGAAGTGTCTCCGGTTCCCAGAGCGGCCCCCTCTCTGCTTTCCTCCCGACACCGCGACTCCTGAGGTGTAGACTCACTTCCGCGTGTCCCGGAGCCACGTGTGGAACATGCCGCGCGGTTGGCACCTGCGCTCTGTGCTGGCGTTTTGATTCAGTGGCCCTGAGACGACCCTCAAGACTTGCATGTGAAACAGATGGCTTGCGTCACATTCTTAGGGACTCCACTTTACACTCTACAATAAGCTTCTTCCCCTTCGATAAAATATTCTCCCATGCAAATATTTGACAAGGTAAATCTTCCTGTTGACAAAACGTTCTTGACCTCTTCAACCTGTTTTAGTCATTTGTCATCAGGCCCCGGCTAAACCCAAAGCAACTTCCTGGTTGTACTGGTACAGCATTTAATCCTTTCCCTGGAAACTTTCCTGTTGAGGTATCTAACTTGTTCATGGAAAATTAATCAGCTATTTTTTAATTTTAAATACATTCCTCTACCTACTTTGTACTATATAGAAAATAAAATTAAAAACCCAAATGGACAACAACCCAGAATTTCATCACCAATTGATGAATAACCATATTTGTTTCCTTGAGGTGAAAATGGTTTAGTTAAGGCATATAAGCATCTTAAAGTTCTCTTAATATACTGACAACCTGTACAACAAAATTGTATCATTCATCTTTGTCTAAGAATATATGAAAATGTCCAACATAATTGGGCTTAATTAAAAATGCTTCACTTTTTATTATGATAAAATTATGTTTTATCATTTTAATCGATGTTTCCAAAAGTATTACTAAGTTTAAACTGCTTTTAGTATAAATTTAAGGTCAGTATATTGTTTTAATGTTCATGTCCATGTAAAATGATTACTATAGGTATACAAGTTAACTTATTTATCATCTTAGTCACTTTTTTTTGGTAAAAGCAACTCTCTTAGCAAAGTGGTAATATGCAGTATTATTAATTAAAGTCCTCCTGTTCTGCATTAGATCCCTAGACTGACATAATATATACCTGCAAAACAATAAGCCTGTTGGAAAGCAGATTAGGTAAAACTATTGGAGTCATTGGCTTAGGCAGAGACTTTATGAATAAAACCTCTACAGCACAAGAACTAGCAGAAAGAATCAACAAATGGGATCTCATCCTAATGAAAAGCTTCTGCACAGCAAAAGAAGTCACTGGCACAGCTAAAAGTCAACCAACAACATGGGGAAAAAAAAATCTTTACTAGGTGTTTATCAGACAAAGGGCTATTATCTACAACGTATAAAGAAATTAAATAGATCAGCCTCCCCAAGTTTAAAGACCCAATTCAAAAAGGGCATCTGAAATGAACAGATACTTCTCAGAGGCAGAAGTCAAAGCAGCTAAGAAGCATATGAAGAAATGTTCAACATCACTGGTCATTCAAGAAATGCAAATGGAAACAACACTGAGATTTCATCTCACTCCACAAAGAATGGCTGCTATTGCAAAATCAACCAACAATAAATGCTGGCGAGGCTGTGGGGAGAAAGGAACTCTTCTCCACTGCTGGTGGGATTGCAGACTTATGCAACCATTGTGGAGATCCTTGTGGAGATTTCTCAGAAAACTAGGACTAGGGGTCTCAAAAAATCACAGTGGAAAGACAGATGTACACCCTTGTTCATAGCAGCTCAGTTCATGATAGCTCAATCTTGGAAACCACCCAAATGCCCATCAACTGCAGACTGGATAAAGAAGATTTTTTTAATGGAGTATTATTCTGCCATAAAGAATGACAAGATTGATTCATTTATGTGCAAATGGAGACACCTGGAGGACACACTAATAAGTGAAATAAACAGATCACAGGCAAATACCGGATCTTCTCTTTGATATGAGCACGTGTAGATGCAAATGAGCTCTAGAAAGTATGACAGTTTTTGTAGAATGGGAAATTTCCAAAGGAAACGTGGTGTGGGAATGTAAGGAGGGGAAGGAATAAATATGATTCTGAAAGAAAGTAAAAGAGCATGTATATAGGGGGTAGAGAGGTGTGGGTGGGTGGGGATATGGGTAAAAATGAGAATTAACTTGTGTCATATATTGGTACAAATTCCCCAATGTTATGTGTGATTGTGAGATGTATATAAAATGTACCAATAAAGAATTCAATAAAAAATATATACCTGGGGCGGGAGATTTAGCCCAGAGGTTCTGGCACCTGCCTCGCAAGCGCAAGGTCCTGAATTTGATCCCAGTAACCACATACAAGGCTGGGCGTGGTGACTCACACCCACCAGCAATCAATACCACATACCAAAATGCCGGGCATGGTGGCTCAGGCCTTCATCCCAGCACTCAGGAGGCAGAGGCAGGAAGATTGCTGAGTTCGAGGCTTGCCTGGGCTACATAGTGAGCTGAGGGCCAGCCTGAACTACAAAGTGAGAACCTGTCTCAAAAAAAAATATATATATATATATATATACATGCCTGCAAATCTGCATCCTCTTTGGCTTTTATCTCCAACTTCCTCTCCCTCCTGCTCACGTAATCACTGCTCTGTTTCTCTATATTTTCTCCCACACCAAATGTCCTTCAGGGCAGCCCATGTTCTACATATGGCAGGACCTCCTTTTTAAGGCTGAATTACACACACACACACACACACACACACACACACACACACACACACACATATATATATATATATAAAACCTATATATCACAGTTTTAAAATTTATTGGTTGTTAGACTTTTAGATTTTTTCTACATGTAGATCATATGGTAGTTGTATTTTCAATCTCTGGCAGCCTCTCCCTATTATTCAGCCAGATGTCTCTCCCAGCTTGTTTCCTTTCTCTTTATGCCCCCCTCAGCCTCTTTCTTCTCTCACTTTTAGACAGTAGCCATTCTAATGGGGTATAGTTACATCTCGCTATGGCCTTGGTTTGCATTTCCCTTACGATGTGTGATTGGCAGAACTCCTAACATTTAAAGTAAAACCACTTTGTCAGGGTATAATTGACGTACCGTAAAGTGCGCTTGTATGAAGCAGATGCTTCGGTTAAGTTGTGACAGGTGCAAACAGGCTTCAGCCAAGAGAGGGACAGACGCAGGATGCTCAGAGGTCTCTGCAGCTGGTCCTGACCCACCGCCATCCCGGCCAAGCTGGTCTGCTTTGTGCCCTCGTATATTAGTTTGCGGTTTCTGGAGCTTTATAGAAATGGAATTACCTGTAGCTTTCATTTTAAAATGTATTTGGATATAATTTACATACAATAAATCAAGGGTATGTATTCATCAGGGATCTTCAGAGAAATGGAACATGTGAGGGGTGAGAAAGCAAGAGAGGAAAAATTCAACATACAGAAATTATACAGCTATCAATCGATGTACAGAGAGTAGCAGCAGGCAAAATCAACAGACAGAAATTAGTAGATAAAATCAACATACAGAAATGTTCAAAGGGAGAAGAGAAAGGGGAGCAGGGGAAAGGAAAGAAGGAAAAGAAAATATTTGATGGTAAAAAATGGAAATAAAGCTTATAACAATTCTCCATACGGATTTCCATGTATGACAGGTATTGTGAAATATTTCAGTTAAGATTATGGTCTCTTGAATAAAGAAGATGTGTTGTTGTTTAAATAAAATGGAGTACTACTTAACCCTAAAAATGAAAAATAGAGTCATGTACCTTGAGGACATACTTAAAAGTGAAAAAAATAGGACACAGATGTGTAAATAGCATATCATTAGAGTATGAGAAACTGAAGGTGTAAATTAGTCCTAAAATATACTCTAGGTATTGTAAAATAGGAAAAAAATGTTCAAAGGGAAAAAGAGGAAGGGGAGCAGGGGAAAGGAAAGGAAAGAAAAGAAAAATTTTGATAGTAAAGATGGAAATAAAGCTTATATATATATGGGGTGAGGGGACGTGGAGAAGACGGGAAGGGAAAAATGAGAATAAAGGTATGTACAGGTACAAATTCTCAATATTGCATGTGATCATATTGTATGTATAAATGTACCAATAAAATCAATTTTAAAAAGATTATGGTCTCAAAGTGCATCCATTATTATAAACGCTTGGAGTTTAGCCCTGTTTGTGACAGAGTAGTACTTTATCATACATAAACAGCACATTTTATTTATCCATTTATCTGTCGATGAACATATGGTCTATTTCCAAGAATTAGCTATTATGAGCTGTGCAGCTCTAAGTATAGGGGTGCATGTACCACTGTGATACTATAACTTTAACTCCCTTCAGAAGACAACGGAAGGGGACTCTCTGAGTCACATGGAATTTCTACTTTTAGTTTTTTGAGAATTCTCCACACTGATTTCCATAGCAGTCCCAGTTCACAGTCCCACAGACAGTGCAGAAGGCTTCCTTCTCCCCATAGCCTCACCAGCATATTGATCATATTTTATTTAAGGCTGTGGAATCTGTATTCATAAGTAACACTGTTAGGTGTATTCAGAGTAAATGATAACTTTTACAGCTATATTTTCATCACTTGTTCTTTTCATTTTTCAAATTATCGAAGTTTTATTATATTATTTCTATGTTGTAGAAGTCATTGAGGCTTTCTTTGCGACAGAGTGAGATAAATTTTCATTGGCTATTGAGAAGACAGTATGTTTCTTTCATTGAGTTATATGTTGTTTTTTTTTTTTTTTTGCTTTTTGGAGACAGGGTCTCGCTTTGTAGTTCAGGCTGGCCCTGAGCTCACTATGGTGCCCAGGCAAGCCACCGCGAACTCAGCAATCCTCCTGTCTCTGCCTCCCGAGTGCTGGGATTACAGGCGTGAGCCACCACGCCCAGCATTGTGGTATGCGGTGTTGATTGCTGGTGGGCGTGAGT
>PVIC010018710.1:0-12500 GCA_004025085.1 Thryonomys swinderianus
GAAGGAAGGAAGGAAGGAAGGAAGGAAGGAAGGAAGGAAGGAAGGAAGGAAGGAAGGAAGGAAGGAAGGAAGGAAGGAAGGAAGGAAGGAAATTAAATTCTATCTAAATAACTACATTCAAACTGATAAAAATTTTCAAATTAACTCCTTAAGAGAAACACAGAAATAAATGAAGGCTGCTTCTAGTATCTTAAAGAAAGGAACTGTCAGTTCCACTATACATATTCTTTAATTAGATAAAATCTGAAGTAGTTTATTAATTTTTATAAAATTCCTTTATAGGAAAAGTTGCTGCTTTAAAAAAGAATGTATACCATGATGATAAGGAAAAGAGTAATAGTCAAGTTTCTACCTCCAAAAAACATTTACAATAACAATTTTTGTTGGGACATGTACCTTTCAAATGTACAAGCATTTATGCATCATTTTAAAAAATAAACTATTAACCTTTTTATTCTCTAAATTCATGACCACTATTATTGTATGAAATAGTTTCATGGCATGAAAAAAAGCATTTAAAGCATTTTCAATTTTTCAATTTTCATTTTTCAATTTTCTGATGAATTGTGAGTGAAAAGTGATTATATATTTATTAGGATATCCAGTTTGGCAAGTTATCCTTTTATAACTAGTATTTTCTAATAATTACATTTGAAGAAATTTTAGTTTGCAAACCTACTTTTCACAGAAGTCATTCAGAACACCCCAGTAACCTTCAGGAACAACAAACCATTCACAGTCACCTGGGCCAATATTTATGTTAACTGAACAGAAGTTGTTATTTTCTTGATGACCTAACATATGAAAAGAAAGAAATTAATTAGCACATTATAAATTTCCTATAGAAAAATGTGTCTTTAGAAAAGAAACCCTATAAATGTTCTACAGAGAACATTTTAATAGTATTCAGTTCTCAGCATTTAGCATTTTTTTTGTCAAGTTTGGTTTTAGGCTTCAATTTTGGATAAATTCTAACTCATTTGGTAAAGGCTTCCATGGAAGGCACTAAACACCATACACCAGTGGTGGCAAACCTATGGTATGCATGCTGCAGCGGGCTGTTCATATCACTGCAAGTTCTAAAAGGTTCACCAACACTGGTTTAGGCTCTGCACCAAGGCTCCTTGCTTTAGTTATTACAAAAGCCTGGACAAGTTGTCAAACACTTTGACTCAGTTTCCCTTTATGTAAGAGCACATAACCACAATTCCATGAAATCAATGGGTTGTTCTGAGTATCAGTGAAGTAATATATGTTAGAATAGTGCTCAGTTATGATAAACAGTATTACTGATCATAAAAACCATTACTGTTTTCCTCTTATGAACTACTCTCCATTTCTCATAAACATTTATAGGATATTAGAAAAGAAAAAACTTAGTTTTCAAAATATAACTGTTCCAAACTGGGCATGGTGGTGCATGTCTATAATCTCAACACTTGAGAGGCTGAGGCAGGGGGATCACAGTGAGTCAAGGCCAGCCTGGGCTACATAGTGAGTTCAAGGCCAGCCTGAACTGCAAAGGGAGACTGTGTCTTAAAAAACCAAACAAAACGAAACAAATCAAACCAAACCAAAATGATCCAGACAATGACATCACTAGAAATACAGAGTAGAGAACTCTGAAAGTCTAGCCCTCTCCAGAAAAAAAAAAAACTATCAGAATCAACTTTGTCAAACTCAGGAAGACAGCAACCAAGGAAATTCTTCACCAGAGAAAAGGTGACCTAAATCTAGTAGATGTCCACAGTACTATAACTTATCCTGTGGACTTAACGTCTGTGTTCCTTATGTAAGTGTTCCTGGTTCTAGAGGGAGCAAAGTACACTTTATTCCCAAGGAACTGTATTTGTTCATTTTGTCCTAACCAGGGCTTCCCCAAAGGACTGACTCAAGGAGCTCCTTATCCTTTCACCTAACTCAGAACTCAGTATCTCTCAGTACTTAACTGGTACACTCACTATAGGTAAATGCTCAGAAGTGCTCATAGCATGTAACAATAAATACAATTTGCTCCACCTAAAGTTAGAGATACCTAGACCCTAACACCTAAATAAAAACCTCTTAGGGTAGCACCTGAAAGCATCTCTGCGGTTTGAAATACACATTTATACCTAAAGTCTATTAAATAGGTACCAACTCCAAGAACAAAGGGTTTACTCAACTACAAAGTATTCAACACTATGTTTTAAAACTGAGTTGAAATGATTAAACTATAAATATTTCTAAGACTAGTGCAATATGATAACCACTTAAAATGTGAATTGAAATGTGTAGTAATTCCATAGTGTACACCACTAGATTTAGTATGAAAGAAATGTGAAAAAGTTTCTGCCCTTTTACATTCATTACATGTTGAAATAATTTTGGATATACTGGGTTAAAATTAATTTCTTTTTTTTTACCCTAATATGACTACCAAAAAACTTTTCAGTAATATGTGATTTGTATTATTTTTCTGTTGGGAAATGCTACCCTAAAGAAATTTTTCAGAGAACTATTTAAGGTTACACAGGACACTAGGAAAGTTATGCTATCCAAACAAACAGAAAATAAGGACAACTGACAACGAAATAGTCTATTAAGTTTGCTCTTTATTTAGAATTATAATGAAACAGGGATTCTTTTCTGACTGGTGGATGCTATTTGCACAAAATAGTTTAGATGGACTGGGGATTTTAACTGAAATACAGCTAAACAGAAACAATGTAATAATAAATATAAAAGACAACTAGTGAAGTGAATTCAAATGGCTTGTTCAATATTTATACTGGTATCTAATGATGGAGCAGGGAGTAGAACAGTTCTGCCATTTATTCCAGAAATTATTCTACTTTACCAAACTGTGAATAAAATATCAGAACTGTGCTTCAAATGGCCTGAGAATAAAAACTGCAACCAATAATTCTAATCATGCCTGTATGTTAGAATCCCTTGGGGGAACTTTTCTGTTTTGTTGTTAGTTTAATAATATTCATGCTTGGACCTCAATCCCCAGAGATCAATTACATATTTTTACAAAGCTTATCAGGGGATTTAAATGTGCAGGCAGGGCTCAGAACCACTGAACTGCATTGCCAAGAAATAGCATGGCACTATTTTGAAATGAATCTTAAGCTACGACTCATTAAGTGACAAAGGAAGTAGTCTGGTCTTCAAGCCATTGCTGCTTCAAGTAAAAAACTGAAACAGCTGATGGAGCTGTGTAGTTAACAAGCACCAGTACAGCTGACTGGTTCCCATCAGTACCTCTCTTAACTGCCAAAATTTAGCAATTGATAAATACTTTAACCATCACTCTATGGAGTTTCATGCAAGTGCAAGGGAGCAAAAAGTAGATGGTGTGTTAGTGTACAACAGAAATCTGAAGGCTAAACACAAGACAGTTTGTTTTGAAAATAAGGATAGAGAAAAAATGTGACTTGCTAAAGTACAATGCTAGTGTTCAAGTCCAGATTCAATACCAAGACATGTCTTGTAATGTCTCTACATTGTGTTCAATCTGTGAGTGGCAACCTAATTAGGACTGTAACCTAGTTTCCTTTTCACATAAAATAGAATGGGATACATGAGAAAATGAGTTGTTTGATACAACTACTGTGTACACACACTAAGGCAGTAGTGGTGAACTTATGGCACGTGCCACAGCAGGCTGCTTGTATCACTGAAAGCTCCAAAAGGTTTGCTAACACAGTACTGAGTTATGATACTCCGTCAGTCTCTGCAGTAGATGAGACCAACAACAAAATTTTTAGGTCACAGCAGCCTGTTTTCCCAAGAATACTCCAATGACTTTTATATATCGTATCATTATTATTGTTTCTAAGCTATTATATTTACAAAGCTAATGAAAAGAAGAAAAAATCTTGGGCCGGAGATTTAGCTCAGTGGTTCTGGCACCTGCCTGGCAAGCCCAAGGTACCTGGTTTGATCCCTGGTAACCAACCACATAGAACAATACTGGGCGTGGTGGCTCACGCCTGTAATCCCAGCACTCAGGAGGCAGAGGCAGAAGGATTGCTGAGTTTGAGGCTTCCCTGGGCTAGCTACATAGTGAGCTCAGGGCCAGCCTGAACTATAAACCAAGACCCTGTCTTAAAAAAAAAAAAAAAAAAAAAAAAAAGAAGGAAAAATCTTAATAATCTAAGCAATGTTAAAGAGTCTAATGTTCTAATAGAATAATCCTTTCTGTTTTATTCATTTTAAATGGATAGATTCTGGTTTCTTTGCCTATTTCACATTTTGCTAATTCTAGCTTTTAATTGTATAAAATGTTAATTCATAAAAATTACCTGGTGTTCTGCTTCCTGGAACTTTCATGTATAGTTGAACTGTGTTCATGCCCAGTATGGTATGACCAACATGGCTTAGAAGATTTCCTGCTGATACGACACGCACAAAAGCAGGAAGTTTAGTCAATTCATGTAGCTGCAACTTCCACCTGCAATAAAACAGATCAACAATCAATCCCAGTTAGAAATACTTGTGTAAATAATCATTTCTTCAAAATGTTAGTCAGGGAAAACAAACCTGTAAATATTTTACTTTTGTATAGGTAATACCAGAATACTTAAATTTTATAAATTTTCTCAAAGAAAATCTCCCAATGAAAAGAGGTACGAAAATTATGAATCAAAATGTCAGGCGTGGTGGCTCATGCCTGTAATCCCAGCACTCGGGAGGCAGAGGCAGGAGGATTGCTGAGTTCAAGGCTTGCCTGGGCTACATAGTGAGCTCAGGACCAGCCTGAACTACAAAGGGAGAACCTGTCTCAAAAAAAAAAAAAAATTGTGGACCAAGTAAATGAATGGAAAAAAACTGACATTCTGTTTTTATATATGAATAATTATAGAAGGTTTTTTTTTTTTTTTTTTTTTTGGAGACAGGGTCTTGCTTTGTAGTTCAGGTTGGCCCTGAACTCACTATGTAGCCCAGGCAAACCTCAAACTCAGCAATCCTCCGGTCTCTGCCTCCCAAGTGTTGGGATTACAGGCATGAGCCACCACATCCAGCATTGTGGTATGTGGTACTGATTGCTAATGGGCCTGAATAAGCATGCTCGGTACTACTGTATAGGTTGCTGGGGATCGAACCAGGGACCTTGTACTTGCTAGGCAGGTGCCAAAACCACTGAGCTAAATCTCTGGCCCTAGAAGTATGTATTTTTAAATAATTGTTTCTCATATAACAAAAGTATAATTTAATGATTATGTAGTTAGCATAGTCAGTCTTGATGAAAATTATACAAGGCTTTAAAGCAAAGAAAATGATTTCATTGTAAATGAGTAAAAATTAATGTAATCTTGTCAATTGATAAAAATGACAAGCAATAAAAGAAAAAGAAATTTTAGACAATTCTGAATCCTACAAAGGTATTTTTTTGTATCTGTTCAGAGAAATATTAGCACAAGGACTTACTTTTTGTCATCAGACAGGTCAATGTTGGTCCCAAACTTTATAGTTTTAAAGGGTCCTTTCCTTCTTCTCCCAGAACTTAAGAAGAGAGACACAATATTAAAAAATATATCTTTTAAAGAGAAATACTAAGGAGACATTAAGAATGACTTACTTATCTGAAGATGTAGATTCACTATCTGAATAGTCTTTATGGTGACTTCTTTTCTCATTTTCTTCCTACAGGTTAGGATAAAAAAGGATTTTAACTTAGTATTCCAAAATTGGCTATCCTTTCCACTATATAACTACAAAAAAGTTCACATCTAGATGGAATAGTACTATCATTTTTGAAAATTATATTCTACAGGCCTCTTATACACGAAAATTTCTTCAAAGGTCACATTAAATAAAGACCCAAGAAGTCAAATCTCTTTGGCAAAGTATCCAACTTTCTGTATTAACCACAAAGTTATACAATTAGATTTTCAAACTTGTACCATGTTGAACAGAGAAAACTTAATGAAAACTGAGAGGCCTGAAAAGCCTCTCCTTGAAATACAAATGTTCTAAGTAATCTAGCACAGGTACATGCACATATACATAAAGTAGAGGGTAAGATGCTTTCTATTATTGTTTATAGGAAATGGAAGAAGTTCTCGCTGGCTTAAATATTCCATAATGGACTAAACAAATTATCAAAATATTTATAATATTAGTGTAAAAATTAAAGGCTGGATAAATATGTGTTTTTCTATGTAAAACGTTACTTTTATTTACATTCTTAACATCACAGATGTGGTAGCTTTTAGTACTATTTTATGAATCTAAATTGGCAATACTTACTAGCATTTTGGCTTCCTTCCATTTAATTGTACAATTTCTGAACATCTGTGAAATTTTTCAAGTGTTCTGGCCCATGCCTCAAAGTATATTTAACAACCATCCTTCCTTTTCTTAATAGATCCCTGTTCATTTAAGTATCTTGCCTCAGATTATCTTTGCTTTTACAACTCTTTCTTCAAATCTTCCTGGCAGTTTTTCAATCCTGCTTATTTATTCTCTTCTGATCATAATATTACTATGCAGTTGAAGTATCTTAAAAATTTAAAGTACAGAGTTCTATACGGACAATGTAACTCAAGAAAGCTGCAGGACAGATTTTACTAATTTCTTTGTAGGATATAGAGTGGCAGAAAGAAAGGAATACAAATATATTCTTTACAGGTACAAATGACTTGATTAAAAAATATGAACTCATAGAATTTTTCATAGACAAGCAAATCTAATGAAATAAATTATAAAAACTTCCAGCCATACATCAAGGGTCCGCTGTAGGACAGGTGAAAGACAACTTAGGGCAGACATGTATTTCAGTATTACATTTAATGAATTCATTTCTGTGGGTACTCTAGTTCTCTTGGGAGAATTCACAAAATTCTCATTATAGCACTAGAAGATTTTAGCTTCACTACTGATGGACCTCTGTAGATCTTTTAAGAATAAGCCTGCTGAATTTTCAAAGTTGTTTTAAAATTTTCCATACATTTTTAAATAATTTTTCTAAATGTCGGCCTCTCCTTCAGCTTTCTCCTTACAGATTTAGATTGATAGGAAGAGCACTAATGCTTTCTAGGAGTTATTGGATGATACTAATCTACCAGAAGAAAAAAATGCAACACAAGGTGAGGCGTTCTGTCAACATAAGGCAAATATGAGACGTTTTCTACCCTCTAAATTAGTGGTTCTCACTCAGAAACAATTTTGCCCTCTGGGGAATGATTAGTATGCCTACAGGTATTTTGGGGAGGCGAGGGGTGCTAAATATCCTACAACACGTAGCACAGACCCTATAAGAAAGAATTTTTTATTCCAAAATGACAATAGTCTTGCAATTAAACTCTGCTCTAAACAGAAATGCCCCATAAATGGAGGATATATTGAGCTAGATAGTAAAGAATTCTGTTTCTCCACAATGAAATCTAATTCATTTTATCAACCCATAGGTTTGCTTGCAATTTCCTATGACCAAATTGGATAGCACTTATAAGGTATTGTATATAATATAAAAGTAATAAAATGCTTGCATAAGTAATATGTCCTTTTCAAAACTAAGAATAAAAAAGTTTTAAATCACTAAATAATCTTCAGAAAGTACTTACTCTCAATGATTCCTGGAATGAGGAGGCCTGATACTGTGCATATTTAGCTATTGTAGTATGAGATCTATTACTTTCACAATGCCAGATTTTCTTCGTTCCAGTGGGATCCCAATTTTCATCTGCTGGTTGCAACAATTGTGTCCTTACTTCTACCATATGTTCATTGTTAGCTTCCACCAAAGTTTTAGTAGAGAAGAGTCCCAGGTCTTCATAAATAAATAAAAGTAGTTAGCAAGTAAAAACTTTATTTAGAGTAATGTTTTAAATAGTCTCTCCCCCATAAGAAAAAGGGAAATCCTTTCACATCCCTTCATTGCACCCCCCCTACAAAAAAATCAAGTACTCTCTACTCAGAGCTATGTGCTGAGTTTGCAAAATCATACACTGAAGCCCTACCTACCTGTCATGCCATTTCAACAGAGTGAGAAATCACCCAAGTTTCACTTATTTAATTTCTGTCAATGCTAGGAAATACTTATGGAGCTATGGTACATATTAGTAGCATTAAGTGTCACCTACATTTTATATTCAAAATTTCTTCAATTAGTCAACCTAAATAATATTTAATCAAAATGAAAGCTAGATGTAAAAACTAACACACAATCACCAATAGCAAGTATCATTATTAGATATTCAAATCACGGGGCAGGGGGCAGTACCGGGGATAGAACTCAGTCCTTTATGCTTCCAAGGTAGGTGCAGTACCATTTGAGCCAAATCCCTGGCTCAAATCATAAATTTTAAAAAGTAACACAAGAAAAAGTTAATGCTAATGAAAAATAGTATTTGTCAGTGCTTTAAAATTTAAAAGTGGAACCTTTTTTATTTAAAGCTTACCTAATTTAAGAGCTCCTGCAAGGCCACGTATTACTGTAACAGGGTTGTTTGGATTTGTACAAAATTGATGTAATGGAGGAAAGAAAGCATCACGTTTATTTTCCAACTGTAAAATTAAAGTATGTGGTTAGCTTTTAGGAAAAGATATATTATTTAAATATTATGTCCCAAGTTCATTGCAATCAAAAATTGTTTTGTGTTGAAATTTTTACTTTATAATATTTCATCATTACATATTTTGATTCTAATTGTGACTAGATGGTAACCATATATTTTTCTTGTTCATTGTGTCTTAAACTATATAAGGAAAACACAATTTACGTTAAATTGTAAAAGCCAAGCATTTTAAATATTATTTAGCCTGAACATGGATGAACCTTGTAGACATTATGTTGAATAATGTAATCACAAAAAGTCAAATATGGGAGGAAAAGAAGAAAAAAAAATACTGTGTGATTCCACTTATAGAGGTATCCAAAGTCAAATTCATTGAAGTAGAAAATGCAATGATGATTCCCAGGAACTGAGGGAAGGGGAAAGAGGGATTTGTTTAATCAGCAGAATTTGGCAAGATACAAAGTTTTGGAGATGGGTTGAATATGCTTAAGCTAATGAACTGGACATTCAGAAATGGTTAGGATGGTATATTTTATGTGATACACTTTTTTAAAAAATCATAAAAAAGAAATTTTTTTTTTTGAGACAGGATCTTGAGCTTACTATGTAGCCCAGGCAATCCTCAAACTCAGCAATCCTCCTGCCTCAGTATCCTGAGTGCTGGGATGACAGGTGTGAGCCACCATGCACAGCACTGTGGTATGTGGTACTGATTGCTGGTGGGCATGAGTCACCATGCCCGATATTATTGTATGTGGTTACTGGGGATCAAACCAGGGACCTTGTGCTTGCTAAGCAGGTGCTTGAACCACTGAGCTAAATCTCCGGCCCAAGAAATATTTTTTTTTCAAGTTTTATCAAAGTAAAAGCACGTCTAAGATAAGTTTGCATATTTTCCCTTCAGGCTTCAGTTAAAAGTTTTATTACATGTCCATTCCAATATTTCCCCTATACAGTGAGGGATAAATAACTGTTATTTAGAGGAAAGACTATTATTTAGCCTCTATAGAGCAAAAAAGTCAAATCTCCAAAACAAACTCAAGTATCATTTTACAGAGGATAGAAAATTCTAAATTCATTACCCTAACTCTAAAGACACTACATTTCTTTTAAAATTTGGCGTAGAAGTGGGAAAATTCAAAAAACTGTGGTAGGAGTATTTATCTGAGAAAAAACCAAATAGGAAATTCCTTTATCAGATATTCAAACTTCCACAAAGTAAAACTAACATCCAATTTTAAATATTTTAACTTATTAACCCTTTAAGTGATATACATCTATTATCACATTTTATGTTCTCAAAACACTCTTTCACAGGTAGATGAAGAAACTTTCTTTTGGTATACACAAAACAGAATGAACATTGAAGTCCATATAACAAGTAATATTAGGATTTAAACCCAGTTTACTCAAAAGTTTTAGGTAACTTTTGCCTAATATTGCTCAAAAGTAGGGCAGTAAAAAGTATCTCATTATTCTAATATAACCATAATTAATAGCTATCAAGGTATTTATAAAATCTTTTTGAAAACAACTTTTCCCCCAAAATATTCATGCTGCTGCCAATAATCCTAACATATCCTAAAGGGCATTCATATTAAAGGTTTTACAAAAAATAAGTAGATGCAAATACTAGTTTGACTGATTTCTAATCAATTCAGACTCACATAAATACTAGGTGTAGGTGGATTCAACTTGTCCTTTGGCAAGGGAGGATATGGTGAAGATGGTGGTCTTGGAGGCGGACATTTATCCAACAAAATGCTACTATTAGATAAACCATTTTTACCTAGATTCCTTTAAAAAAGAAGAGAGAATAAATCAGCTGTCCATTTATTTAAAAAACAAACAAAAAAATCCTGAATTAAGTCATAATTAAATGACCAGGCATTTGTGTAAATCCATTAACATTTTGATCCATCAGATAATATGAAGTACAATTATTAATTTTAGCAAATACTTATCTTGATTCCTATATTTCCCACTGGAAAAAAAGAAAAAAAGATCACAGCATATGGCTTATTGGTAACAATATTTATTTTGCTTATAACTTTCCCATTTATTTTCTACATGTGAAGGAGAATATAACTTCCAATTTCCCGTCTACCATCTCATTCTTCTCCATCAAATGTTAAAATGATAATGACCAAAGAAGAAAATGTCTCATCTTAACAATTACAACCAGAATATCTATGCAAATCTGGGATGTTTTCCTCCTTTCTTTTCCAAATCTGAGAAGAACTTTCTAGCACTACTCCTTAGCTAATAAAATTCAGCAAGGCTCCTATCTATTAAATTCATACCAAATTATCCCAATTTTACAATGTATACAGCTGCTCTCCACTCTCTGACACAGTATATAATTATTTACTAATATTTAGAGATACTTTTCTTTTGGTGAATGTTTATTAAAACTAGAAATTCTTAAGATGAGGTAGAATTATCTCTAAACTGCAATTCATTTTAAAAAAAGAAATATATGTTCAATTCCTTAAAAGTGTCTACCCAACTTAGAAAATCAGTAAGAAGTTAATCTTGAGCTTTCAAACCAATTTAACTAACTTACCTCATCCAATTATCACAAGTTCCTTCAAAAACATTAAAATATAAAGTACTTTTAACACATTAAAGATTCAGATAAGAATTTGAAAATTATAATTATGTGGGAACTCAAAAACTCAATCTTTCTACTTAACAAGGAATTGGCTATTTTTCATTACAAATTAAAGAACAGTATAAGCCATTAATTTATAAATTCCATAAAGTTTTTGCTCTTAACAAGATAAAAATTCTTGGCAGAGATAAAGAGACAATCCAAGTATTATCATTACACAAATGCAAAATAAAACATTCATTTATAATGTTTGTGTAAGTAATAACTAGTTTTCATACTGAATTGTTTGCCCCTCTAACTTTGTAACTTAAAACAAAATATGCCTCAGAATATATAAAATTTATTTTCCAAAAAAAGGATATAGTTATACTCCTGTATAGTAAATAGTTAATACTTTAAGAAATTCACAGACATGTATATCATAAAAAGTGTCACCTGCTAATTAAATGTAGCACCAAAAATGAAGCTTATACACCATTCTGCATATTAACAGACAAGACTAGAAAGTAGGACTTCACAGATTAGTAGAACTGCTCCTATCATTTCTACAGTTGTGAGACTTTTTTAAATTTAAGTACCGCATGCAAACCAACTGCACCACTAGAACTCCTGAGCCTTTTTTAAAATGGCAAATTAAAAATAAAACAATAAAAAATGTTATTGCCTATATTTTAAAATAGAAAACAAAAAAGCAAGGCATGATTAAAGGGGATGATAATCATTCACCCACCTAAATGTTACAATTGTAATTTTAAACCATAAACAAAATAGACTATCCTATATAATACTGACTACTGCAACATTAAGATAAACCAAGTTAATGAGATTTAAAAGTAACCATCCCTTTAAAAAAAGCTAACTATACACGTGTTAAGAAAGTACTTAGAATAAACATACAAGTCCAGTAGTTTGTTAGTGAATTTCAACCATAGACTACCTCTGCCTATGAAGATCAAGTCTCAAACAAATAGAAATTTCCTAAAAGAACTGGTGTTTATCCATTTGAAATATACTTAGCAATACTAATGTAAAGATCAGAGTTGTAGACAGATTTAACAGGAACAGATTTTATCTTCTGACTACCATTTAGAATACTCAAGCCAAATAAAGAAACTTTAATATAAAAATCCAAGGTATAGAGAAAAGGAGTCAAAGTTGAAGAAAGACTGTGGCATTGGTAAGGCTTTGAAAATTATCCCATTTTAAATCCTTTTCTCCCATTTCATACCTCCCTGGGCCAAGCACAGTAGTAGGAGATTAGTGTTTGCCCAATTATTTAAAAGATCTAACTAAATTTATTTTCAAATTTTCTCTACCACATCATTCAGTACAACATGATAGAGAAAGTGCTCTGTGGGCAAAAGGCAATTTTACTT
>PVIC010018710.1:17500-31312 GCA_004025085.1 Thryonomys swinderianus
AAAATTGCCTCCATGCCACAAAAAATTAAGAGTATTTTATTGACAAAATTAAAAAGGACAATATTTTAGCAGTAATGATTAACGATGAAATTGCAAAACAATAATTGAAGTTTCCAAGCTATTATAATTTCAGGTTGAACCTATTAACTTGTGTTGGATTTATAATATTTATAATACCATAACCATGACATAATTTATCCTGTATTCACAATAATAGATGAACCCCACCCTGAGAGAGAAAATGCAGGGCTGTTGCACATCTTGAGTTAAATGAATTACCTCATCAGCAAGCTTAGAAGCCTTTTTGAAAAGTGAAAACTGTCAACAATATATACTTAAGACTGAATTTAATCATCTAGTTAAAATTGGCTAGCATGTCCCTAAAACCATTTTTATAAAGATGAAAATCTTAAATTACATATTCCTGTTCAGAATGCTCATCTACCTAAAAAATTGGAAACATTAAAAATTGACAGACATGGGTGAAAATGTAAAAGAGTGAGATCATATGATTAAATAAGTAATGAAAAGCTAAATCACAGTATCAGTCAAAAAAATCTGTATATTACATGGAAACTTCTTATAAACATAGTACATTATAAGCATATGAATATCCAAATATTATCTAAGAAAGCCTGGGGGCTGGAGATTTAGCTCAGTGGTTCCAGCACTCGCCTAGCAAGTGCAAGGTCCTGAGTTTGATCTCCCGTAACCACATACAACAATACTGGGCGTAGTGTGGTTCATGCCCACCAGCAATCAGTAACACATACCACAAATGCTGGGCTTGGTGGCTCAAGCCTGTAATCCCAGCACTTGAGAGGCAGAGGCAGGAGGATTGCTCAGTTCAAGGCTTGCCTGGGCTGTATAGTGAGCTCAGGGCCAGCCTGAACTATAAAGTGAGACCCTGTCTCAAAAACAAACAAACAAACAAAAAGTCTGGGTAGGTAAGCCAAAATTTCATTTACCATTAACTATCTCACAGACTAATTATTTAACAAACACAATGATCAGTATATTATAGTCAAAATATGCAGATATATGACAAAGTAACCATTTTATTTATCATCTCTATCTGTAAGTCAAGGTTTTAAGTTCTAAATTCAGGGTACTTGTTGAGGAATCACCTGTAATTCATTTAATTTTATTTTCATATCTTACAGTGATTTTTTTATCCCCAAAAGCAAATTCTCAATAAACTCATTCAAGACTACAATGTAAATCAGTAACACATCTCTATTTCCTCCCATCATCAAAAGCTCCTAGTGTCTATACCACATAGTTGCATCCATGGTTAGATTTTGTAACAAATTCAGAGAAATATTAGAATAGAGTTATATGAAAAGGTACTGTAAAAGCCAGTATGATTAGAATCTACAATGCCATCAGAAATTCAGCTGTAGTAATATGTAGAAATCTCATTTGAGAAACTTTAGACCTAGAATGAGTTTAACAGAATTTTTAAGACAAACTTCTCAAATTCATTAAACTATAAAGCTCCCATAGATGCTGGCCTTGAGGGGCCTGTAAAATAAAGACTGGGGCTTCCTGCCACTCAGTACTCAGTTACCTAAAAAGGCCTTATAGCCTACAAACTGAAGGTTCTAAATGATAACAACAATAATTATAATAATAGTAGTAGTAGTAGCAGTGGGGATTGAATTGAAAGCCTTCAAACTGAGCTATATCTCCAGACCCTTTCTCCACCCCCTCCACCCCCCCCCCCCGCTTTTTTGTTAAATTTGGAGACAGGTGCTTGCTAAGTCACTTAGCTGCCAAGGTTGTCTCAAGCTTTCAATCCTTCTGCTTCAGTTTCCCAGAGTGCTGGGATTACAGGAATTTATCAGCATTCCTACTTTAGAATTATGTTTTTAAAGGATATCAAATTTCCAAAACAGAGTGAAGATTTGGAAAATTTCAGGAAGTAAGCCATGTAACACAATGCAAAGAATAGAAATATACCTCATAATCACAACAAAGACTCATTTACTGCCAACTATACCTTAGAACTTTAATAGGCATTTTGACAAAAATCTCATATCATCTCTTTAACAATCCATAAGTGTTTAAGGGCAGTGAATCCCTAAAATCAATCTTTTTCTCTAACTCTAACCATTCTCCCCTTTCTATTTCGTAAATTTCTCCCTCTACTACTGATGTTTCCCATTAGTTTCACTGTTATTTCTCATTTAAAAAAGCAAAACAAAAAAAAACAACTCAAGACAACTCCTAATTCTGCTTTCCCTTCATCTACACATGACATGTGTAACACACATGACTATCTATGTTGGAACTGTCTATATTTACTACTTTCAGAATTTCTCCTCCCAGTTCATTTTTTATTTGGACCCTCCCTCCCTCCCTCCCTCCCTCCCTTCCTTTTTTGCTTTGTTTTTTGAGACAAGGTGTACGATGTAGTTCAGGGCAGCTTTGAACCTGCTGTGTAATCCAGGCTGGCCTTGAACTCATGGCGATTCTCCTGTCTCAGCTTCCCAAATGCTGAGATTACAGTTGTGCACCACCATGCCCAGCTATTCATTTCATCTTTAACTAATTTAGACCTCTGCCCCCAATAAGCCACTGAAATTGCTCTTTTCCAAAGTCTACCACAGCTTTTCTGGGAAGGGTCAGATAGTACATATTTAGGCTTTGCAGGTCAGAGTTTTAACACATATTTTTTAAAACAACTCTTTAAAATGTAAAACTTACCCTTAGTCTTTAAAAAATGTTCACTGGTTATTAAAAAAAAAAAAAACTCACAGCTCATAGGGTATATTTTGCCTGCACCCTGTAGTTTTCCCAACCCCAGCAATGTCACCAAATACCTCAGATGATCAATTTCTATGAACACTGATATACACTTTGATCATGTCCTCCTCCTTGAAATTTCTTCATTTGGCTTTCAGGGCATCACGCACAGATCAGTCCTCTTCTATTCTTCACTAGCTCCTCAATTCCCTGGCCTATTATCCTCCAAGGCTCAAGCTCAAATTCAGTATTTTTCTTAAGTCTGTTCTCACCCCTTGGTGATTCTACTCAGTCTTATCTATCTTTTTAGTCTACCAAAGTAGCTCAGACTCCTCTTTCTCACACCTTACTCAGCTAAGCCTTTCAAATATACCTAGCTGCTGATCACTACCCATGGCTAAAGAAATGAGTATTCTGCTTAAGAAGCCACAGTGGGTTTGGGGAGATTACATGGTCTTTTCATCTTCTTCATCTTTTGTAAATTTGTTGGATTATCTGTGTCTGTGAAAATTTTACAGAAGAAAAGAAAATATATTCCTATAATATATAGTGAATTGCAACTAAGTAGTAACATTGTATTACTACAAGATCTTATAAAAATGGTTTCTCAAACTTTTCTTATCTCAAAATATATAAAACCGAATAAAGACAAACCAACAACATAGCCAGTCTTTCTCTTACCTGAGTGGAGTTAGACAGTTGGTTTTTCCACGGCTCCTCTGCGCTGCTGGTCAGGTTTGTGCGGTTATGAGGTAGAGTGAGTGCGTTTCGCTGCAGGTAAGGCACGTTTCCATTACTTCCACTTCCTGTTATGTGATTATTGCCTATCAAAATAGTGTCTGTACTTCCCAGCGTTCTTGATGTGCTACAAGGAATATGGCCTGCAGAAAAAGGTCCATTGGCCAAAGACTGCCCAGGACAGGCAGGGCGGACTGCAGGTTGAGAGACGCTAGGCACTCTGGTCAGAGTAAGGTGTGGCTGCTGGCCAGAGACTGAGTTTGTAGGCAGTGATGAGTCAGCTGTTGGCCCATTAAGAATTCCAGTAGATCGTACCTGTGTAGCTCCTGTTTGTCTCATCTGTCAAAAACAAATGGAAAATAAATGCTCTTTGTGCAGTCTACAAGGGAGAAAATCCGGGAATCTGATTCAACATCGATTTAATTCTCTGGGATAAAAAATGCCAACTTAAAGAAATTATGCTTTTTTCAGTTTTAGATAAGAGCCTTTAGAAAAGTAGAAATGTTTCATTTTAAAAAACATTAATAATGATAAACAGCTGAAAATTATGAACAACTATGAAGTTTATATGACTTTCTCCCTATCATAAAATGACCTCCAAATTTCATTCTAAAATGTATGCCAGATCTTCCAAACTAAAACCAGCCTTACAAAACCTTGCCTGAATTTAAGATAGCTTATTCAAAGGGAAAAGGGTAGGGATAAGTAATGAGGGGTAAGAAAAAAATATATGATATTAAAAAAATAAAGAAAGCGTATGTATACAGGGGTGGGGAGGTGTAGGGTGGGTAGAAGAATGAGTAAAAATGAGAGTTATCTCATGTTATATTTTGGTACAAATTCTCAATACTGAGTGTGATAGTGATGTGTATATAAAATGTACCAATAAAGAATTCAATTTAAAAAAAAGACAGCTTACTAAGTACTAAATAATTTAAACCCTTAGAATACATGTGATGCATCATACAAATAAATAATAAAATGCAAGGTATTCAAAATTAATTTTATAGCATTTAAAATACTACCAATATTTTAAGAAGTACAATCACAGGATTTTGTCAAATACCTATAAAAAGCAGAATAGGATATAAATGTGCTCTAAAATGATGCCACAGTCAGTAAAAGTACTCAAAACAGTAACACATTTTAGAGTAAAAAATACTATACACACTTGGTGTTGTTGCATTAAGACAAATTGACTTTCCAGCTGTTCTAGCATCAATTTCTGTGCTGGATTTAAATTATTTCTATTTGCGCGGAGCTGTTCCAAGTGCTAGAAGAAAAAAAAGGAGAATACAGTCAAAGACATATCTAAGAAACAAACTACTCAAAACAACTATTCTCTGAAATAATTAAGATAAACTTTGAACTACTATTTGGTCAAGCATACTAACTTTTGACCAATAACCATCAATCCCAGGATAAAATCCTTTAAAACACTTAAGAAATCTAAATAAAAACCATACACTCATATGAATAAGGCTTATTGTAATGTGATCTTTGAAAAGATGGGCATGAAACTTTACTCATATATATACTTATATATATTTTACTCATTGATTGACTGATTGATTGATTGAGACAGAGTCTTGCTTTATAGTTGAGGCTGGCCCTGAGCTTACTATGTAGCCCAGGCAAGCCTCGAATTCAGCAGTCCTCCTGCATCTGTCTCCCGAGTGCTGGGATGACAGGAGTGAGCCACCAATATATACAATATATATACAAATCAATATATTTTTCAATATTCACAGAAGAGCTCTTCAAATCTCAAAATTTGTTATGACAAGTATGCTCAAAACAGCACTGCTTGGAAGTTTGCAGACAACCTGAATGTCCAAAATGATTAATTTGCCTAAACAGTAGCATCTAATAAAGAAATGTGATGTAACCATAACACAAGTACAGTTCTTTATATACTAACACAAAATGTTCTGTAAAATACATTATTAACAGCATACACTAGACCCTCTTACCTATGAAAAATATCTTTCAAGATCCCCACTAGATGCCTAAAACCACAGATACAATACATTTTAATGCCTTTTCCATCTGAACTAAGGTGCACATTGTAGCTATGCATTTTACTTGCATGTAGCTATGCCCATTGTAGCTATGCATTGTAGCTATGCATTAGGTGTGACAGCAGTAAAACTAGCACTTTTTTTTTCCTCTTCACAAGCTCACTAATCAGACACACATTCTTCTTGTAGGACTTAGCAACTTCAGCATACAATTTCTCTCCTTTCTTTTTAAGTAAGGAACTTTCATCTTTTCACTTAAAGGAGGCACTCTGTGGTTTTGGCATATCCAATTGCCATCACACCACTCTTGTGCTTTGGGGCTATTAAATAAAATAAGGGTTATTTGAACACAAGCAGTTTCATATTGCAACAGTTGTTTTGATCAATGAGATGGCTACAACATGCCTAAGGGGCAATTAATATACATGTGTCCAAATACTGGGCAAAGGAATGATTCAGGTACCTAGTGAGATGGCACGGGATTTCATCATGTCATTCAGAATGATGCAATTTAAAATTTATCTATGATTATTTGTGGAATTTTCCATTTAAATTTTCAAACCACAGTTGACTAGAGGTAACTAAAATCGCCGAAAGTGAAATTACAGATAAAAGGTAAACTATTTATATATTGTATTTTATCATTCATAGTAAAAAAAAAGACAAAGATAATGAGAAGGTGGGGAAATTTGCTTATATATGCACAAAATACCTCTGGAAAGACAAAAAAGAAACTTTACACCATTTGTCTGTTAAAAAGGAAACTGAGTGGGTAAAAGGACTTGGATAGAGACTTCATCCTTATACTGTACTCTATTTATGCCTAACACAATTTCAACCATATGAATCTATTACTTGTTTTTTTGAAAAGAAACTAAAAGCAAGCAAATAACAAAAATGAATGATTTCCATTACTCTGGTAAATATGGGTTCACTTATTAAAAATTTTGAGTCTAATGCCATCCAGATTTAAGAATATTTAAAGAATTTAAAGCTTACTACCTCTATTTCTACCAGTAGAAGAAATAATTTGCCAAAAGCATATCTTACCTGTAGTTTTTGTGGTGTCAAACACCACGAATGAGCTTGTTGCTGTACTGGAGGATGTGACACAGCAGGGCCACCACTCCAATTATCAGAAGTATTCTGAGGAAAATTGATTAAAAAAAATTTAAAGTATATTTGATTAAATCCACAGAATTAACAATAATGACTAATGGAGACCAAATGACTATGAATTGGAATATATATACATATGAAAAGATATTATAATACTACATTGTTTTTTAAACTTTACATGCATAAACTTGGAAATCATAAGTTTAAAAAAAATTCTTTAATAAGCCACCCAAAAAGACCCACCCCTAAACTATGGCCCAAATGGCTAGCCTAAATATAACACTGTCCACTAGATCTAACATTAAATTTATTTCAATGTCAGTAAAAAGTGATGATGAAAAGTGTCTTGAGAGCTTAACGGCAGGGAGATGAATAAAATGATTTGATGAATGCAAACTTATCCCTACTTCCTATAGTCAATATGATCCTAAGATTGGGATGGCAAAACTCAAACCTTTTACTCTTTGATGTCCACAAGTTTAAAGTAAAGGACAGGAGATGCTCAAGCTGCACAACTTCAGAGCAGTTGGAGCTTCTTTTTTGATTGGGATTTTCTATTTCTCTAAAACATATACCTTTGTTGGACTAGATGTTCTTTTCCTCTTGGCAGGACTGGACAGGTCATCTACTTGGCTAGAAGGAATCATGTGTAGTGGCAAGGATTGCTGTGAAATTGGTGTTTGACTGAGGCCTAATACAGGTTCAGTATTTGGATGATGAGGTTTACATGCCTAAGAATCACAGAAGGAAGACAAAAATAGGGTTCTATATATTCTTAATTCATTCCTTCAAATTATAAAACTTTACAAGCTACATGTTTGCAAAGCTATGTGGACATCGCTGATTACAGTTATTGAAAATCAAAATAAAATGAATCAACGGAGGAATGTGTACCTTCCTTTGAAAATCTTGTTTTAAAAATTAAATAAACCACTGCAGCATTATTTTAAGAAATCTTCAAAATCATGAAAATGCACAAAGGTTCTAAGTTGGTACCCCAAAATTTCTTCCCATATCAGAGGGAATTTTATTTTGATCTAGATTCCCTTAGCAAATAAACCAAAAGGCTTGTATTAATAAAAGTCTCCTGTGCTTAGTTAAAATAAGCTTGACCACTACAGATTGAAAAGAACCCTTAAAGCTGGGCACCTGCAGAACATAACCCAACTTCTCACCTGCTGTGCTGTGTTCATGGCACCCTGCCTGGAGGTAAGCTCTGCGGGGATTGGTAGGCTCCACGCCTCCTCAATACTAGGAAGTAATTTAGTTTTATTCTGTAGACTACCTTGTGGAAGGTTACACAACTGAGCCTAGGAAAAATTATGTAAAAAGCAAATTTAACACAAGCCTACTTGAGTAAGAGCAAGTCCACTAAATCTTCCTAAATGGTATAACTGTTTCTTAAAGAAAATAATTTCTAAATTTGGGGCTTTAGAAAGGTACTAAGTATAAAGAGGGTAACCGGAATATAACCTTTGTGAGAAACAAAACAAAGCTGAGCTCTGTTTTCAGAGTTCTTATAGCTGTCTTCTTATGAAACTCCAATCAAGAGTGAAAGACAGTGTTTGTGTTCTTTTTTTTAAAATGCTACGACAACTTAAAAATGTAGAAAGCACATAGAAAAAGTTATGTAAATTAATATGCACCAACAGGGTAAATGTGCAAAAGAGCCATCTTTTAAAATATTCCATATCTTACTTAAAATGACAAGTGAAATAATATTACAAGCTATGGTATGTTTACAAAATATGGAAACAGATTATAGATGTCAAAACACAACTACACAAACTTTCTAGCCACCCTCCTCCTGCCTGAGTGTCCTGGGGAAATATGTGACTTTAAAAAATTGCTATTTAAAAATTTTACCTGCAAATACTTAATTCTTGCTGCAAGTGCAGAGGTATTACTACAACTTTTGCTTCTAGTTGCATTTAAGTAGCATTTAATGGCATCCTGAGGCTGGTTGCAGGATTCATACAGAGTGCCTAGATCCATCCAGGCTGCAGCATGGCCATGGTCCAATTGTACAGCACAAATATAGGCCTGTAAAGCATCCATAGGCTGATTTTGCTGTTGATATAGCACACTACAAAGACACAATAAGAAAAAAAGTAAGTCAAATAAAACTGCTTGGCTTCATAACATGATTTAAACTACACAGTACATTATATGTGATAGAATGAACTTTGTAATTAACTAAATTACCATTACTTTATACAGTCTTACCCTATTGAACACCAAGTATCTGCACTTGCTTCTGATTTATCAATAGACTGCCTATAAGATATAAAGGCATCCTGAACTTTCCCAATACTTGAATAGCACCTGAGAAAAGAAGAGAAAAAAAAAGTCAAGAAAATTCCATTAGTACTCCAATTAATTTTTTCTAGAAGGATTATCAAAACAAATATTTTAAAGACCTAATAAACTATTTATGTACATATGCACATATACAAGGAAATAAGATACATTATAATTAATCCTTCAATAACCTATATTACAGTTTATCATATAGATGCTAAAGCATGCTGCATTAATAAACTATTAAATAAAGCCACATAACTTCAATATTATAATACTGGAAGTTGAACACATCCCTGCCTCACTTATAACCTGATGTCTGGTTCCCTGTACAGCCAGAATATGAAGTTAAAGATCAAACAAAATACTTTATGTTGGCAAGACTTGAATCAGATTTCAATTCTTTTCTCAACTCTGAGGGTAAGAATACTTTAATAAAAATGCAATCATAACAGTTAATTTCAACCTATTAACATAAAAAGGTAAACTATAATATATAATGACTAGTAAAGAAAGTAACATAAAACTAAAGCTTTAAAGATGTGCCTTTTTAATGCAGATGTACCTATTATAAACATGGATAACAGCTGAAATCATATATACAGAAATTATCTTTTGAGAGTTAACACCAAAAGGAAAAGGAAAAGAAAGCAATTGTAAAGTAAAAAGAAAAGCCCAATCCCTGACTTCAAGGAGATAACAATTTAGTTGAGAATTTAAGATATGCCACAATGATATCAAATGGCCAGAACAGACAATATAAGAAAAGACCACTATGCATTGCAGGATTTAGGAAAGGGAAGGTGGGTAAGAGGTGAGAATATATGTAGATGTTTATTTAACATGACAATTTTGCCAAGCAAACATGGAAAAACACATAGATATGTATGGAACAATTTACAAAAAGCTAATATTTGTCCTGTAATTAACTTATTTTGGAATTTTTAAAAGTGTATTTACTTGCTCAAACACTATATTTTTATTCTCATGGTTATTCTTCAAAATTTTATGGATTTGTGTAATTTAAGTGTGCAAATCATTGATTATAGTGGTAAAGAGAAGGTATCTGAAGTAGGTTTGAACAGTACGGGCAAAACCTAACGTAGTTGTAAGAAAGCACAAATAAAAAACCAACAGAGAATTTACAATCTAGCTCAAGAATACCCTGAAGTTTGTTTTCCTAACAAAGAGAATTTCATGACCAAAGCACTTTATGGGACTATCTAACAACTAGAAATGTGCAAGACAGACTGAAACAAGTTAGGTTTAGTAAAAAAGAAAACTGCTGAAGGAAAACTGATGAAAATGACAACAACAAGAGAAGTGAGAAACAGGAAAGCAAAGACTGATAGAAGACTCCTTGCCTGCCTGATTGCCAGTGATAGTGAACCTTTTAGAGCTTTCAATGATACAAAGAGCCTGCTGTGACACACTGCTGTAAGTTCACTGTCAATGGAATACATGTCCATAGAGATGGTGGCTACAACTTTTAAAGCCTAATTAAGCAGGAAAAAAAAGAGAGGGGTCAAGGATAGTTCAGTGATATGGTACTTACCTAGCCCATACAAGACACTGGGTTCTATAACTAGCACATAGAAAATGAACAAACAAAAAGTGGTATTTTGGCAAAAGGAAAAGAACCAGCTGGTCTGGGGAAAATGTGATGAATGTGGTCAGAAAATGCTGATTTTGAGGCAAGGTAAAGATAGTAAGATGGGAAGTGTATGGTCCTAGAATTTAAGACACCTTTAAGTATAGAAATATAAATTTGGAATTTATCTTAATGGCCATGAGGCTATGAAAAAACACAGAACACTTATGAGAGAGATAAAAATAAGTGTAATGAATTACTATCTTGTGGACTGAATAATGTGAGAAATGTTACTGACTGAGACCAAAAAAAGGGTAGTTCCAGACAGCTTCTGAGAAACTGTTTTTATGAATAGAGAATTTATGCAAAGGAGTCAGCAATAACGCCAAACAGGTACAAACCCCAGAGAAAAAAGAATGCTTAAAAGAAAACATGCTCCTTTTGATGTTACACTGAAAATAAATCTCTGATTTATAGACAAATTCACCTAGCCATGAGGAGAAATGAGCATTATTTCATAAAAGCAATGTTTTTATATTCCATTCTGCAAAGGAGAAAACCAGTGTGCCCAAATAGAAATATCCAGTCTAACCACCAACCAATTCTACTCTAATAAAATTTAACTAAGGTATCTTTCTGAGATAGCCTTGTATACTAATAATACAACAAACAAAACAAAAACACCAAGCTCTGGGTAAACCCAGAGTGAACTCAGTAACTTTCCTTATCACTCAGTTTTGTTTTTGTTTTCCTTACGGGGAACTGAACTCAGGGCCTTGCATTTGCGAGGCAGGTGTGATGCCACTGAGCTAAACCATCCCTCCCAGTCCTAACATTCTGTAACTCTGTGAGAACATGGTCAATGAGTGGAGCTAGTATTGTAAAATACCATGTTACAACTTCACTTTCATATACACATGCCCAATGAATAAGCACAATCTTCAACCCAAGGCTTAAATGAAAAGATAAGTAACAAAAAGCCTCAGAAATATTACAGCCATAAAATCCCAAAGTTTTTTAGTAACTCTTGAGGCATTCAGCTCCAACTTTAATAATCTCAAAGATGATCCATTTATAAAACTTTCACAAGGAAATGGATTAGAAGCAACATAACAGAAGGCAGTGAGAGAGGATAAGCAAACATCAAAAAGTTTAAAGCAGACCCAGAATCACATCACAAATGAAAAATAATGTCTAAAATGATCATCACAAACTCCAAAGCAAGTTAAATTGTGACAAGTATCCCTTATTTGACAAGTCAGAAAAATGTATATTTAAACAATATTCCTGAAAGATTTAGTTAAAAGCATCAATGGTCCAGAATATAAAAGCAATTAACTGCAAAAAATTATGTGAAAAGTATCAATAAAAGTAATTTTAGATGTAGTTCAGTACACACACACACACACACACACACACACACCCCCAACTAAAACTTAATTTTTTTTTCCTTTGGAGACAGGGTCTTGCTTTATAGTTCAGGCTGTCCCAGAGCTGAATATGTAGCCCAGGCAAGCCTCGAACTCTGCAATCGTCCTGCCTATGCCTCCAAAATGCTGGGGTTACAGGCCTAGCACTGTGGTGTGAGGTACTGATTCCTAGTGGGTGTGAGTCACCATGCCCAGTTCTGTTGTATGGGATTACCAGGGACTGAACCAGGGACCTTGTGCTTACCAAATAGGAACAAACCCCAGAGGAAAAAAGAATGCTTAAAAGATAGTAGAAAACATGCTCCTTTTGATGTTACATTAAAGATAAATCTGATTTATAGACAAATTCACCTAGCCATCAGGAGAAATGAACATTATTTCATAAAACCAATGTTTTTACATTCTGTCCCAAATTAGACCACTTTACAAGCATGGGGAAGGATGAAATAATCTCTGCCAGTCAACTCGCAAGGTTTATTACTGAGTGATCAAATATTTTTAGATGAAACATCATAGTATCATTCTCTTCCATCTAACCATAGTTTGCTAAATTTTAAATGAAAAATGAAATGTAAACAATTAAAATGTGACATGGCAAATTTACTCAAAATTAAATATTCCTATGTAAAAAGAGCATATAAAAACTTAAACCAAAATAGGATAATTTCAAAAGAAATCATAAAATTGAATCCTTTAGACCAGGAAAGTATATAACAGGTAACCTAATCTAAAATTTTTCAACCACAAGATTAAACATCTGGAATTAGGTAATTCCCATGTACTAGAGGATATTCAGCAGCATCCTGGGACTCTACCCATTAACAAGATGGCAGCAGCACTCTTCAACAACTCTCCTCACTGACAGCCACTGATCTAACACAATCCTACTACAATACTATAGCTTAGGGCCAGTGATTTAGCTCAGTGGCACCATGCCTGCCTCCCAAGCACAAGGATTTGAGTTCAATTCCCAATGTGGGGAGCACACTAGCTTAAAAGAAAACTGAAGCCTCATGACTTAAACTATATCCATAATTCTACAAACAGTAGCTAAACCTGTACTTGAATCCAAATTTTTGGATCTTTCTACTACATCATGAAAATCAAAACTGATTAGGAACCAAATCATAAACTGAAGATGGTCCAAAATATAATAGCATGTAATTAGAGTATATTGCAGATAATCCTTGAAGCATTGTAACATTCAATGTTTGAAAAGTATGGAGAAAGTATAAACTCTGAAAACTATTTTCAAAACATGTCATTTCTTTCCAACAAATCCAATAGTAATATACCTACTTTTAAGTGTAACATTTCAGGTTGGAACTATAACTTGAGATGTACTATTAATCAAGTATATTCTACTGGATGTATTATTAATCAAAAGTATAAATGAAAGGGCTCCACTGCCTGCCACAAGTTATTAGGCAGTTAAGAAATTCTTTGTTCTCTTAAGTACACACAAAGAGAAAATAGTAGAAATCACAATGAAAGGCAATTTGAGTGCTTTGTTGAAAAATTAGTATTTGAAATACCATATCATTTCTCTGGTATGAGAAAATGAAGGTATAATTGAGTTCTAAAATGTATGCTAGGTATTGTGAAATAGGAAGAAAATGTTCAAAGGGAAAAGGGTGGGTAGGGGCCAGTAAAGAAGGGAAAGAAAAAAACATGATGGTAAAAAAGCCTATGTAGGGCCAGAGGGTTAGCTCAGTGGTTCCGGCGCCTGCCTCGCAAGTGCAAGGTCCTGAGTTTGATCCCCGGTAACCACATATAATGCTGGGTGTGGAGACACACCCAGCAACAATCAACACCGCATACCACAATGCCGGACATGGTGGCTCACGCCTGTCATCCCAGCACT
>PVIC010018711.1:0-31314 GCA_004025085.1 Thryonomys swinderianus
GTCTTGCTTTGTAGTTCAGGCTGGCCCTGAGCTCACTATGTAGCCCAGGCAAGCCTCGGACTCAGCAGTCCTCCTGTTTTTGCCTTCCTAATGCTGGGATTACAGGCGTGAGCCACCATGCCCAGCAGTGTATGTGGTTACTGGGATTGAACTCAGGACCTTGTGCTTGTGAGGCAGGTGCCGGAACCACTGAGCTAAATCTCCGGCCCAAGGCTTAATTTCTTCTGCCAATGTTTATTTCTAGTATATGAAAATGCATATTTGTATATTAACCTTGTGCTCTACAAATTTGCTATTTACTGGTTCTTGGAGCTTTTTATAGATTTCTAAGGCTACAAGTACAGTCATGCCATTTCCATGAGCTTATTTGTTTTCTAAACTTAAACTGTTTATTTTTCTTGCCTCATTGTATTGGACCTTGTACTGCAGTGTTAAATAGAGGTAGCAAAAAAGGATAGCTGTGTCTGTCCCATATGCTCTACCAATTACTCCTAAAGCCCTTTACTGGATCATTCCTAACTAATTTAAAATGGCACCTATATCACATATGTAATTCTTACACATGTTTGGTTGAATCTATGTTAAGATAATCCTTTTGATTCGTTGTTAATAGATAAAAACACAATGGAAACTAGAAGGCTAACTTAGAATTTAGTATGGTTCTGGGCTAGTAATAGAACTTTTTAATACTATAGTAAAAAGTATTTTCCAAAGTATGTGAAGGGCTTCAGGGGAAACGGAAGTGGTAGAAAGTCAAATAGATGACTACCAGCTAATAGTACCATTTCAGAGAACTTGTCTAAGGACACTTTTGGCCTACAGACATGGCTCAAGCAGTATAACACTTGACTAGAATGCATGAGGCCTTGGGTGGGGGGGCAGAAGGAAAGTCACTGTCTTGTCAGAAAAGAAACTCTGTTAAGCAACCATGGTTATGAAGATGAGGAGGATCAGTTGTGCCTACCTGATACACAAAGGGCCCTGTAAGAGCATCCCATGTAGGAGGATAGAATATCTTGTGAGCATGAAGCTGCTGAGCTATGTGCTTGATTCTTCAGGCAAAGGCCAGGATGCAGTTGGCAGCAAGGCAGAGAAAACCCTGGGTGATTTTGCTGCAGAGTACGCCAAGTCCAACAGAAGCACATGCAAGGGGTGCATGGAGAAGATAGAGAAGGTGAGCACTTGGGGAGGTGGGTGTATGGACTTTGTGGAATTCTGGGGTTGAGTGGTGTTGGCTGTCTGAGGGGAAAAGAAATAAGCTTTAGGTGCCAGCTCAATGCTGATGTTTGAAAATACAGCAAAAATCCTATTGGAGGCTGGAGATGACAGTTGATTTGTTTCAGACAAGTCTGTTTGGTCCTCATGCCTGCTTCCATACCTGGAGAGTTTGCCAAGCAAGACCAAGAAGCCTCCCCTGGTCTTGGCAGGAGTAGAGGGGGAGCTACCTGTCTCATTTTAAAGGGCATGTTCCCTAGGCTTCTGTTTAATTGGGAACTTCATCAATCAGTCAGTAACGTGGAGAGGATAACTAGGAACAAGAACAGGGAGGTGGGCCTGTGCCCTCTGGCATTCCTGTCTTTCTCGGATGTTCCACTCGAATTTACTGATCCTTTTAAGACACTGATTATACATGTTACTATTGGTGTGTCTCTGTGACAGTGCACCCAAGAAAAGCATTTTAAAAGGAGGACAGGTTGGTTTGGTTCATGTCTGATTTGGGTCTGCAGTGTCTTGGTACTGGGCAGCAAGTGTATGTAGAAGAGGATACCTCAGGGCAGCCAGAAGTCAAGAGGCAGGAAGGGGCCTAGGTCCCAGTGTTCCCTTCCAGGGCAGGCTCCATCTTCCAGTATCCCTAAAGGCTAGTGACCAAGCTTTACCATGTGGCCCTTCAGGGGCTAGTCCAGATTTGTAACTCAGCATGCTAGCAATTGGCAAAATGGGAAATTGCTGGGTCTTCCCTAGCTCCTCTCAGGCACCAGTAATTCAAGGCAGAAATTCAGGGTTTTTTTCATCTCAAGGGGGTGCCAGACCCAGAATGTTATTAGGCATTGTTTGGCTAAAAACAAAGTTGTACATATGCTGAGTTCTGTGGATCTGTGCTTTGCTGGTGTGTACTTTCCAGGAACATCAGTCATACTTTTCTCTGGATATATCACTGCTTCTCAGGGGGTTTCCTCTGTAAAGACAGTGTTCATGTAGTAGGCAAAACAACCCATTAAGTCCTCTGTGGTGCACCTGGGGCTAGCATGGGTGTCCTCTGAGGTGTTGGGTCTGTCTCCACACATATCCCATGTTCTTTGGCCTACTAGGGTCTGCACCTGCAGGGAAATGTCACTCCTACACTCAGCAGGTATGTGTGCAGCCAGCCATTTGGTATTAACCCCATTTGAAATACAAGTGCAGAGGTTTGGAGTTAGCATACAGTCCATGGTGACATAGCCTGAACTCCCAGTAGTAAAGTTGCCCGCTAGGCCTTGATTTGACCCCATGGTTCCACATACGGTCTTTTCCTACAGGGCCAGATGCGTCTGTCCAAGAAGATGCTAGACCCAGAGAAGCCACAGCTAGGCATGATCGACCGCTGGTACCACCCAGACTGCTTTGTCAAGAACAGGGAAGAGCTGGGCTTCCGGCCTGAGTACAGTGCCAGCCAGCTCAAGGGCTTCAGTCTCCTCTCCGTGGAGGATAAAGAAACCCTGAAGAAGCAGCTCCCAGGGGTCAAGAGTGAAGGGTGGGTGAGGGGCCTAGAGGAGGCCTGAAGCTCCTACAGATTCCATGCTGCTCTGTGTCCCTGTTGCTGACCATCAGAGAGCCAGGGACGTGGAGACACAGGGAGTTCTCAGGGGCATCCTGAGACCACACCCCCACCAAGACCCAGGCTTAAGGCTCCCTCTTGGGGCCTGTTCTCTGTGGTACAGTAGATCAGGCGAGGCCCACCTTCTCAGCTCTCCAGATGTTTAAAAACCACCATGCCCTTTGCCTAGGCCAGCTGCCTCATGTCCTCCAGCCCCTTACTGCCTGTGCTCATGTCTCCTTGGCAGCCTTGTGAACATGTCTGGGTGTCAGAATGGTGATGAGAGAATCCAGACTGTTACATAGGAGCCTGGGCAGTGGGCACTGAGCTCCCTGGCTTGGAGTAGAGTGGTGCCAGTTTCACAGGTTGGAAAGAACTGTCCTGAACCTCTTTCCTGCTGACCTTTAGCTGGTCTCTCACCCCAATAGAGAGTGGCTAGTCAGTGAGCACAGAGAGGATGTTCCTTGGGACAGCAGCTGGGCCATTGCCATCAAGCGGCCCCTGCAACACCCGTGTAGACTATCGCACTATACAGCTCATGTGATTCTGGAATGTGTAAGAAAACAGTAGTCTGGGCCATGGGTGAGGGTGTCCTCAGCATGGCAGCACACGGTGTATACAGGAGCTCACCACCTGCACACATGCTGTGGCAGCTGGAATGTTCCAGGTCACCAGCCTGAGCATCACTAGAATTGATTTATTGTCCCAAATCCTATAGGTAGAAGACATCTGTTCCCATTAGTGGAGGAGAGCAAGTGAGAGGAAGTTTGGGCTGAGGTTCAGTAACTGACGCAGACCAGAGAATGGAAGTTTTGACCATTGCCACATGTTTGGCCCTAAATGCCAGCAGGCTGTAACTCTGAAACAGCCCCTGGCCCACAGGTTCAGTTCTTCTATTGTGTGTGTCTGTCTCCCAGCCCTGCTCTGCAGTCAGGGTCTTTCCTCCAACAGATTCCCTCCTAGAACCTTGTCTGTTCTGTTTTTGCCCAAAGGTACATGGGCTTTGAGCATCAGAGAAGTCTGGAGTGATCCCTAGCCATCTCCCTCCTTTTGGTTGCAGGTGGCATCTGAGTAGAACAAGGGTTCCTAATAGCCCAGGGGGAAGTGCCAGGAGGAGGTGACAAGTGTGGCTGGGATCTTCAGAGGAACTGAAAAGCCCTGGGGCCAGGATGTCAGTGATTTTGTCTTTCAGAAAGAGGAAAGGTGATGAAGTGGATGGGACAGGTGAAGTGGCTAAGAAGAAATCTAAAAAAGAGAAAGACAAGGACAGTAAGCTAGAAAAAGCCCTCAAGGTGAGTTCTGAGTGCTGGGCCTCCCTTCATTGTTCTGTCTCAGTTTTCTCTCATTCTAGGAAAATTCAGGGAGGCTTGTTCCTTACTAAAACCTGTAGGAATTTCCAGATTGGTATTTATCACTTATAGCAGGGCATTTTCCCCAAATATTTTCTTGGAAGAGAACCCCATCAGGCTGCAAGTGCAGTCCTATTGCTGGCTCAGGCAGCACTGAGCACACCGTCCCTGCTCAAAAGCCTTACACTGGGACACAAAGACTTGGGCTTTGCCCTGGCCAGCGTTTGCATATCTTGCACTCTTAGAATCACAGTAAACATTGGAAAATATTAAATCAGGGGTTCCTGAGACTCTTAGCATACAAGATTAATAGTTTTGAAGAGATGGTGGCTCACGCCTGTAATCCCAGCACTTGGGAGGCAGAGACAGGAGGATTGCTGAGTTCACGGCGGCTTGCCTGGGCACCATAGTGAGCTCATGGCCAGCCTGAACTACAACGCAAGACCCTGTCTCAAAAAGCAAAAAAAAAATAGTTTTGAAGAGAGATAGTTTTTTACCACATTTTTTAAAATGAAGGTCTTTCGTCAAACAGCAATGGAAGGCATGTGAAAGAGAAAAGTACCACATAAACCAGTGGTCACTGACTGGATAGATTTGTCCTGTATTAATTACATGTGTGTTGAAGCACAGAAAACTTGCTAAGCAGAAAATACTGGATAATGAGGGAATTTTAGAGCAATTAGTTGGCCTATTCTTAGATACATGGCTTCTATGAGCCTTCTACTTAGGCCTCCTGTATGAATGTCCAGATTTTTGTGGTAGTATGAAAATTAACAATTTTTTATCTGTTTTCACTTCCTAAGAATCACGAATTTGGCAAGATTTTGGGGGGGGTTGTTTTCTTACATGTCCGTTGTATGCTAAATCTGGCTGCCCCTGAACTGCACTGTCAGCTTGCACCTGCCCTTCAGTGATTCTGTGGCATTCCCACCATCAGAGTTTGCAGAGCTAAAAAGAAAAGAGCAGAAAATTCAGTTGCTTCCTTGGGTTCCCTGCCCTGGTGCCTCTCTTCTTGCAGGCTCCCTATCCTTGGTCCATTGTGGAGGTGACACAGTTCTACTTTCATTGACCTTCGTACTGTCAAACTACTTTCTCCTCACACTTCCTTGTCTCATCACTATTATCCCAACATGTCCACAGCCACAAGGGGAGAGGAGGGTTTGTTGCTTAGGCCCTGTAGTTAGACGTGGGAAGCACTTTCATGAACAGATATGTGTGACTACAGCCCTGTCTTCATGTGGTGTCTACAGCAGCCTTGCAGACTTTGGGATGACTGACCTCCTCTCCACTTCACAGAGGAGTTAACACACTACAATATACTCTTGACCTTGACTCCAACAGGAAAAGGCTGAAATTTCCCTCAATAATGTGGCTGTGAGACTGATTTCTCAAAGGGCTTACATTCTTGCATTATACTGAACGTAACATACTATTAAGGAAACTGGTGTTTGGGAATCTCCTTTAAGATTGGTGGGGAGCTTCCTTATCCTGCCTCCTTGAAGTGCCATATGTTAACACATGTGGGTACCAAGCCCATGCCAGAGTTTCTGTGCCTCTCTTGTGTCTTCTATACTGGCCACTGAGGGCTTGCTTGCTTCTGGGGCTCGTGAGCCTTCCCCATGCCTCTCTCTTAACATCTTCTGTCTGCCTTCCAGAGTGTTCTCTGAGAGACCACAGTTTTGAATTCCGCAGGAGTATGCCTGGAATAAATCCTGATTGGGAGGGAGCAAAGGCGGCCCAGCCAAAATTTGTAGGTGTGATTGGAGGCTAGAGACAGAATTCTCCAGTGGATCTTTGTCTCTGAGAAGACATTCTCTCAGCTGCCAGATCTTACCCACAGGCCCAGAATGACCTGATTTGGAACATCAAGGATGAGCTGAAGAAAGCATGTTCGATAAATGACCTGAAGGAGCTGCTCATCTTCAACAAGCAGCAAGTGCCGTCCGGGGAGTCAGCAGTGAGCTGCCTTTGTGCTAAGTGGGACATGCACATGAGGCCAAGCCGGTCTCTGTGGAGTAGCTGCCCTAGGGAGTGTGGGAGGCCTCCATCTGACACCTAGGTGTTAACTGAAGGATGCCATTTGTGTCCCGTGCTCATTACCGCCATCATGGTCACCATTTTCCAGGCCAAATAGGGTGGACTTTCGGAACCCTATCAGCTATCATTGCATCACTAGAATGTTAATGCCTGGTATGTTCGTGTCATGTGCTGTAGGTGGTGGCCCGAACTCCAGGGTTTCCAGGCCTGTGGAAAGAGAAGAGACCTCTGTAAAGTGGCTTATCTGTCCCTGAGCTTCCCCAGCCTGCCTTTCTCAACTTGTGCTCTGCCACCAAGTGTGGCACCTTATTTTGTGCAGTCCCAGTGGAGTGCTAGGCTCCTTCCTCTTTAGGTCCCCAGGGTTAGGGGAGCACTTCCTTTGGAGATAAGGTCTCCAAACACACAGAACAGTCTGCTTGTAAACCAGCAGGGCAAGGCAAGCCTGTCTTCCTTGTGTGAGGGATGGGTGAGGTCTTGATTGCACTTTGGTGAATGACTGACCTTTCCTAGAGTCCTCTTCCTCTCCACTGCAGATCTTGGATCGAGTCGCTGATGGCATAGCATTTGGGGCACTCCTTCCCTGTGAGGAATGTTCAGGCCAGCTGGTCTTCAAGAGTGATGCTTATTACTGTACGGGGGATGTCACTGCCTGGACCAAGTGCATGGTCAAGACACAGACACCCAGTCGAAAGGAGTGGGTGACCCCAAAGGTAAGGGGTTGGGGAGCCTGCTGGGATCCACTGAAGTGTGGCCCAGTCCAGACTTGTCTGCACCACAGGTCACCAAGAGAGCAGCGCCATATTCCTTAGACTTTATAGCCTGGCCATCCGCATTGTCTGAATGCTGTTAGAATTTTAGTATTGGTTCTAGGAGTTTACAAACTACCACACAGATGTGAAGCCAAAGCACCTGGAAATGCAAAGGCATGAATTCTTTTTTTTATTTCTATTGAACGTCTGCTGTATACCATGTGTTGTGTTAGGCACAAAGGACATAGAGCAAATAAAGGGATGTAACTTCTGTCTTTATGATTTGAGAATTTCTTAGGGCATCTTCTCACCCTAGTGCTAGAGGGAGAATGTGTCCCAAGTTCACATGTCTCACAGTAAGTGCGCTTCAAGAACTGGAACTTTGTATTGAGTCATCAAAACGCCCCTGTTTAGAACCTGATTTGGAGCTGCTGATGGGGTTGACAGGACCTCTGTGGTCAGACTGGACAGAGCAGGGCCAGGTACTAGATGGGCTCCAAATTCCACTCCAGTGTGGAGCTTAGGAGCAGTGTATACGGAGAGCACTCACCACTCACTCTGCTCCTGGAACTGTTTCGTGATGGTGCCAAGGATAGAACTCAGCACCTTGAGATGCTAAACAAGCACTTTCCCACTGAGCTGCACCCCAGCTATGGACCTGCATTTATTCACTGGCTCTCGGCTCAGTATCCTGCTGTTTCTGTCCACTACTGATACTGACCCTTCCTGGTGTTCTCACTGTGCTCTTACAAGACTCCGTGCACTCTTAAAACATGAATACCCTTGACATTTCTCCCATCCTTAAATCTTACAGTGAAAATTTTAGGGGAAGAAAGAAAATACTCTTATAGTGATGAGTCAGGTTTCCCAGTCTTCCTGGGACATTTGAGTTTTTACAGACCTTTTGTAGTATTTGTGTTCTTGTACTAATCTTTGATAAAGAAAATTAATATAACAATAAGCAAAATACTTTTTTTTTTCTTGGGAGACAGGGTATCACGTTGTTGTTCACGCTGGCCCTGAGCTCACTGTAAAGCCCAGGCAAGCCTCAAATGCACAGCAATAATCCTGTCTCTGCCTCCTGAGTCCAGGGATTAGAAGCATGAGCCACCAAGCCTAGCACTGTAGTATGTGGTAACCAGGAATCAAACTAGAGACCTTGCGCTTGCCAGGCAGACACCAGAACCACTGAGCTAAATCCTCAGCCCACCATTTTATATTTTAATGTACCAATTGTAGAGCATCTATCTCTATGTATATGTTTTTTTATCTACCTGGTTTGTTTTGTTTTGTTTTGTTTTGTTTTGTTTGAGACAGGGTCTCACTTTGTAGTTCAGGCTGGCTCTGAGCTCACTATGTAGCCTAGGCAAGCTTCAAACTCAGCAATCCTCCTGTCTGCCTCCCGAGTGCTGGGATTACAGGCGTGAGCCACCACGCCCGGCACTGTGGTATGCGGTATTGATTGTTGGTGGGCGTGAGTCTCCACGCCCAGCCATTGTATGTGGTTACCGGGGATCGAACTCAGGACCTTGTGCTTGCAAGGCAGGCGCCAGAACCACTGAGCTAACCCTCCGGCCCTTGTTTTTTGTTTTTTGACAGGGTCTTGCTTTGTAGTTCAGGCTGGCTCTGAGCTCACTATGTAGCCCAGGCAAGCCTCGAACTCAGCAATCCTCCTATCTCTGCCTCCCGAGTGCTGGGATTACAGGTGTGAGCCACCACGCCCAGCACTTACCTACCTGTATTTTTAAGGAGTACATGCATGTACCGGTTTACCCGTCTGGCAGCCCTTGTTACCAGTTGTGGTGTAAGGGATTGTTATTCCTGGTGTTTGTGTGAGAGAGTCAAGGTCGGCTTCTTTATGTCCCTCAGAGTACCACATCCATCCTGTGGGCCTCTCCCGCCTGTAGTCACTGTGGACATTGTTCCTGCCACTCACTCATGTCGCACAATGAGCCATTTGTGCACACATGTGCCATCTCGGCTTCCCAGTCTATCTAACCTTGTCCCGCGTCTGCCTATGGCAGGCTACAGGCCTGGGTAGAGCTCACTGGTGGATAGAATGTGAGCTTGGTGTCCGCAGGGCCCTGCATTCTATCCAGGAATGCAGAAGAAAAATAATTTGTTGCTTTGTTAGCACACTTGCATACCTCAAAGGCTAGAACTTTTTTCTTCCCTGTAGTGAATGGCTTTTGTTAGATGTTTAGTGTTTATGGGATATCATCTTTTTTTTTTTTTTTTTTTTTTTTGAGACAGGGTCTCGCTTTGTAGTTCAGGCTGGCCCTGAGCTCACTATGGTGCCCAGGCAAGCCTCGAACTCAGCAATCCTCCTGTCTCTGCCTCCCGAGTGCTGGGATGACAGGCATGAGCCACCACGCCCGGCTATGGGATATCATCTTTTCAAATTAGCTGGAATTCACTGACTTACAGGGACAGCGAGAAGGAGTGTTTCCTAGTTGGAGAAGAATATTGGGTACACAGGAACTGTACTCTTCTCAGACCCTAGAGCAAGGCTTCTCATAAATAACTGGAGTGAACACCAAGCTGTGGCAGTGAAAGCATTCCTGGTGGACACTGCAGGCCATCCGTTGGCACACACTGGTTCCCTTCTGGGTGCCGAGTGTCATTTGGTGTGTACTGTGTTGAGGGACTGTTGCAATGGGCATGGCAACTGCTCGAGAATAGGCCAAGGAGGAAGGTGAAAGTAGAGGGTCTCCTGGGTTGGTGAGGGTTAGATCTGGTCTCATCTGGAGAAAAGGACTTTTCTCTGAATGTATCACAGTACCAGATCTATCATAGATGAAGAAGTACTAGAAATAAGTACTGTGTAGTAAGTACTATTGTCAGAATGAAGAAACCACACATTTCCCCATTTTATGTTGTTCTTTTCTATAAGAAGATTATTTAATTTGCACAGCTCCAATCCCCTTCAGTCTGTCTGGTGGTTGCTTCAAGACATAGCTTCCTTTTTTTTTTTTCCCCATAGCTGGTTTCTTAAAAACTGAAATTTGTGTGCCAGGGATTTAGCTCAGTGGTTCCAGCATCTGCCTTGCAAGCACAAGGTCCAGAGTTCCATCCCCAGTACCACATATCACAGTGCTGGGCATAGTGGCTCACACCTGTAATCCCAGCACTCAGGAGACAGAGGCAGGAGGATTGCGTGAGTTCAAGGCTTGCCTGGGCTACATAGTGAGTTCAGGACTAGCCTGAACGACAAAGCAAGATCCTGTCTTTAAAAAAAGAAAAACCTAGGGCCGGAGGGTTAGCTCAGTGGTTCCGGCGCCTGCCTCGCAAGCGCAAGGTCCTGAGTTCGATCCCCGGTGACCACATATAATGCTGGGCGTGGAGACTCATGCCCACCAACAATCAACACCGCATACCACAATGCCGGACGTGGTGGCTCACGCCTGTCATCCCAGCACTCAGGAGGCAGAGACAAGAGGATTGCTGAGTTCGCGGCGGCTTGCCTGGGCACCATAGTGAGCTCAGAGCCAGCCTGAACTACAAAGCGAGACCCTGTCTCAAAAAGCAAAAGAAAAGAAAAACCTAAAATTCATCACCTGAGGATTTAGCTCAGTGGTGCTGTGCATGCCTAGCAACATAAGGTCCTGAGTTCCATTCCCGGTACTGGTGGAAAATTGGTTTGTACCTTTTAGGAATTCCGAGAAATCTCTTACCTGAAGAAATTAAAGGTCAAAAAGCAAGACCGGATATTTCCCCCTGAGACCAGCACCCCTGTGGCCGCAGCACCCCCACCTTCCTCAGCCTTGATGCCAGCTGCTGTGGACCCGTCTGCCCCAGCAGGTACAGAGCCAGAGTTGTATCTAGAGCTGCTTGGAGAGGCCAGAGCATGGAGTTGATGGGGGTGTCTCTCTGCACTCTGTGTAGAAGCACTTCCTGTCCTGGGCCAGCCCTCCACTGCGGGCCCATTTGTATGAACATAAACTGGGTACAGAAGTTGTGCCTGAAGGCCCAGCTGCTCAGGAGGCTGAGGCAGGAGGAACACTTGAGTTAAAGTGAGTTCCTGAGACCCCATCTTAAGGAAGAAAACATGAACCTCCTGAAAGAGATGACTTTCTTACCCTGGGAGGCTGGGGGAGGGCTCCTGAGAACAGCCAAGTGGTCTGCCAGGTCTTGTTTCCTGAGCCCTGTCGCTCCCGGAACCTGCTGTGTTGCATGAATGTCTGTCCTTTAGATTCAGAAAGTTACCAGTCAGTGCTGGTGAGGTGTGCTTCAGGCCAGCAGCAGCAGCGAGGTCTATGTGGAGGACAAGGTCTCATTCCTGAACAGAAGCTCATGTGACACTGCCATACCTGGTGGGGACCAGTGGTCACTATCGACATGTAGGAATCATCCCACATCCACTCTGCTGCTTGCAGCCTGTCCAAGAGCATGAGTCATGAGCTGCCCTTTGCCTGGAGAGACTTAGTGCAGTTTGATCTTGTCACCAAGTAGCTGTCACAAGTCTAATTTTTAAATAAGAATTGTAGTTTGATTTTTAGATAAGAAGTAGAGTGGAAATAATAGAAGTTGGACACGTGTGTGGCCTGCTGTCTGTCTATCCCTTTCCAGCCTCCTCATCTACCCATGGAGCAATCCTAGGTCACAGTGTTTCATGGCTTGCCCTCGCCTGGTCCTGTCTGTGGCATGGACCATGTGTGACTTCTCAGGGGAAAGCTTGTTGCCCTGCTGGGCTTCCTACAGGCCTTTTACTTCTGTTCCATGGGTTTCTCCTGAAGGAGAACTTGGTGGAAAGAGTCAGAGGCTGACCATGGACCCTGCAGCCTCCCTGGCTCCGCCCTAGATGCTCACTGCTTAGCTCCCTGTTCACCTCCCACTTCCTGAGGCACAGTGCCAGTACAGCCCAGTGTGTCAGTCCTGTCCTCCCATTCCAGATAAGCCCTTGTCCAACATGAAGATCTTGCTGCTTGGGAAACTCTCTCGGAACAAGGATGAAGTGAAAGCCACAGTTGAGAAGCTTGGGGGCAAGTTGACCGGATCAGCCAACAAAGCCTCCCTGTGCATCAGCACTAAGAGTGAGTAAAGACAGACCTTGGTCTGGGGGCTAACTCCGAGGCAGGGAGCTCACCCAGCGTGCATGCTGCAGGCCCAGTGAAGAAGTATGCAACACAGGCCGCACCAGAAATTCTCTTAATTCATCGTCACTGCTTGGTGCTTTGGTGCTGGGGTTGAAGCCATGCCTTCACTCTGAGCTGCATCTGTCGCTATTTTTTCTTGTTTTTATTTTGAGACAGTGTCTCGCTAAGTTGCCCACACTGGGCTCAAACTGTTCAGTCTTCCTCAGTCCCCAGAATGCAGGAGTTCCAGGTGTACGGTGCCATTCCTGGCTGCACAGGGCTTTTCTTTTCATGATAATGCATGTTTGTTTTATGCCGTTACTCAGTAGGTACTATGTACTCATGTGTCTTACACTCCTAACTTCAGTACAGGTTCTTCTGCCAAAACAAGTTTCCAACTTTAGGTTTGGAAAATGTAGTTATGTGGATTTCTTCATGGGTTTTGGCTGTGATTGTTTCATCCAGCGCTGGGAATCTAACCTGGTCTCACAGATGCTGGTCGGCACAGCCTCAGAACTCTCCCCATCCTGTCTAGGTGTGCCGTACCACAGGAAGCAGCAGTACTTCCCGCTCATACTTGGCACTGCGGGGTCTGTCTTCTGACATGTCGCTTTGTGGAGCAGTTGGGAGAAGGCGCCCTGACTCAGCGTGGCTCAGAGAGGAGACTGTTGCTGTAGAAGTGTTTGTTGAGGCAGAGAGTGCTCTGAAATTGGAAGAGGAGGAAAGCTGTGAGGGACAAGGATATGGAAGTTTGTTGAAGTGCAACTATAGTAATCAGGTTTGGGTATAGTTTTCAACTGTTTACTTTTCTTTTTCCTTTGAACAGAGGAAGTAGAAAAGATGAGTAAGAAGATGGAGGAATTAAAAGAAGCCAACATCCGTGTTGTGTCTGAGGATTTCCTTCAGGATGTCTCCGCCTCATCCAAAGCCCTACAGGACCTGCTCTTGGCACACGTCTTATCCCCTTGGGGCGCAGAGGTGAAGGCAGAGCCTGTCAAAGTAGAGGCTCCGAGGGGGAAGTCGGGGGCTTTGCTCCCCAAGAAGAGCAAGAGCACCACCAAGGAGGAAGGTGAGGGCTCAGGCTGCCAGTCTTGCCCATCTGTCTCTGAAACAGTCTAATGAGTGCTTCCTGGAACGGTGCCCCAGCTTGGTCCTGGAGGCATTGCACAGCAGGCACTACAGGCAGCAGGAAGCCATGTGTCGGTAGAGTGTCCACATACTCAGGGAGAACCACACATTGGTCCTCCACCTTTCCCTTTCTGTGTTAATATTTGCATTCTCTGCTCCCTTTCAAGGTATGAAATCTGAAAAGAGAATGAAGTTAACTCTTAAAGGAGGAGCAGCCGTGGATCCTGACTCTGGTGAGTGGACAGATATGGGTACACACTCCTGCTACTAAAGCAGCACGTGGTCTGCCTTTGTCCTCTGGCCCTCTTCGCCACACTCTGGGGTCTCCAGGGAGCCCCTGGGAGGAGTGTGGCCAGCTGGGGCTCTGCCTAAGAACCCAGTGCCCTAGGCGGAGGGTTGCAGCTTTGCCTCTGGACAGGTCTGGAGCACTCAGCACACGTCCTTGAGAAGGGTGGGAAGGTCTTCAGTGCAACTCTTGGCCTGGTAGATATTGTGAAAGGAACCAACTCCTACTACAAGCTGCAGCTTTTGGAGGATGACAAGGAGAGCAGGTAAGTTCTGGGCCGGGTGAGCCTGCACATCAGCCTAGGAGACCAAGGGCCTACGGGACCTGGGGCGTGGGCCTAATCACAGAGCCAGAATTAAGGATCTTGCAGAGAGAGAGGAAGAGGCCACTGGCCACCAGTGCAGCTTCACATCTCCCAGATAGATCTCCTGTCAGCTACTTAGATTCTAGATTTAAGATTTTCTCATTCAATACATCTTAAAGCTTGAGAAACTAAGTTTGGTAAGCACTAAGCCTACTTTTTAATGTCACATCAAATTCCCTATTTACTCCAGTAATGGAGTTCTCCCTCAGTGGCTCAGTGGTAGAGCACTGGCCAGTGGATGTGGTGGTACAAGTTTGTAATCACAGCTCCCGAGCAGCTGTGAGGATGAAGAATCAGACCCCAGCCTGGGCCCCTTAGTGACTTAGGGAGATCTTGTCTCAAAGAAAGGGTTGCGGATGGAGCTCAGCACTCCTTGGGTTCAATCCCCATTGTCCTTTAAAGTAAAAGAAATTCTCCCTGGATGGAATGGTGGGCAGGGAAGCTGTCTGATTTCCAGCGTCTCCTCTCTCCATGCAGGTACTGGATATTTAGGTCCTGGGGCCGCGTGGGCACTGTGATAGGTAGCAACAAGCTGGAGCAGATGCCATCCAAGGAGGATGCTGTTGAGCACTTTATGAAATTATATGAAGAAAAAACTGGGAATGCCTGGCACTCCAAAAACTTTACTAAGTATCCCAAAAAGTTCTACCCTCTGGAGATTGACTATGGCCAGGTAATCACTTCCTGTTCTGCAGTTTAACGCTAGGCATATTTTGTTGGTGGTGCCCCATCCCACGTCCTGGTTACCCCACAGTACCATCATTTTACCAGGGCTGTTAACATGGGTCTCTGCCTGGCTTTTTTCCTACAGGATGAAGAGGCAGTGAAGAAACTGACAGTAAACCCTGGCACCAAATCCAAGCTCCCAAAGCCCGTACAGGAGCTCATTAGGATGATCTTTGATGTGGAAAGTATGAAGAAAGCCATGGTGGAATATGAGGTACATATCTGTGAGCATTTGTGCAGGGGGATTGCTGCTGAGCCAATGAAGGACTGGCTGCTCTCAGTTCCCCATCTCAGAAACAGCAGACAGTGGGGGCCAGCTCTTGGTACCTTGAGTCTCAGCACAGGGCTGGGAGGCCTGCTGTGCGTGACCCTTCACTGAGGGCCGTGTGACTTGCTGTGAGCCACGTGATGCGCTCTGGAGCACTGTCCTGCCCCTGCCCTTTCACCCCTCCTTGTTCCCTACCAGGGTAGGAAGACTGGTTCCTCTGGGCCAGTGAACCAGTCAGCTGGAATTGTCTTAGGAGGTCCCAAGAATTAGCCCACATGCAGAAAAAGAAATCAGAATGTTGGCCTTCTGCTCATGGAACAGAATGCTGGGGGAAAACAACTTACAGGAAGAAAATGTTAATTTTGTTTCACAGCAGGAGCTCATGGTGGAAGAAGCCGGTTCACCTCTTGGGGCAGGAACAAAATTAGACAGAAAGGGACAGGGTCCCAAAGTCCTCTTCTGGGCCGCAGCCTACTGACCTAACATCCCTTCAGGCCTCATCTCCTAAAGGAGCCGAGCCACCACCTTCAACACCATCACAGGCTGGTGACCAGCCCATCAGCAGCTGGGCCTTTGAGGGACAGTTAAGACCCAAACAGCACTCCTGTAGCTCACACTTTCAGAGGCAGTTCTGATACTTACTTCACCAGGTGGAACACACCAGTTGTGATTAAGAGAAAAGGGCTGGACAATGCCCTTCCTGGCCCTCCTCCCTGTATGTGCTGTACCTAGCCTCTGTTCCTCCCCGGGGGATGTGTGCAGAAGGGACTCTTTTCAGCCTTTACATTTTCCACATTCATGAAGCCCAGAAAATTCAGCCCACTATAAGAAATCCACAGCTGCAGTGGCTGCTTCACTTCTTGTGTCCTCAGTTTCTAAGAACCCAGTGATTATTCATGGCTGTTCTACTCTGCTGAGATGGCTCCACTTATGCTTGTGTCCTGGGTCCTCCTGGAGTCACTGGATAGCCTTGGAGCACCCTTGGGTGGTGTAAGACCAGATGCTTTTTCCTCCTTTATGCCTGTCTTTCTTCCCAGAGGGAGCACCCTCTTGTTGGGCTCTCTGGCCCCTGCTTTCTGGGATTTGTGGGCTGCACAGACATAGCCTGACTTCTCTCTGGAGGGCTAAGGAGAATATGGTGCGTAGGGCAAAGATATCTGTCTTTCTTATGTTTTGGAGTCCTGTGCAACATTTCTAGCTTTCTGTACTCTCACCTCCCTGGGGTCTGTTGAGATTCATAACTAGTCGGGCTCAGGCCTCACTTGTGAAGTGATACTGACATTGTCTTAGGAAGGTGGGAGGGGTGCTGTGGAACAGACTGGAGCGTCTGTGGGGAGTGTGAACACTTGCAGGTTGATGAGGATAGGCTTCAGGACTGTGGTGGCTAGACAGATGTAGACTTCGCCTGTGAGGAAGGAGATGCTGGCCTGGGGGTCCCAGAGCCCAGGTGCATGGGGGGTCAGAATGTGTTATGATGGAGCAAAGCTGTCCACTTGGGGCAGCAGGGAAGCAAAGAGAAGGTGTGCAGGACCCCCGAACCCTCTTCAGGGCCATGCCCCAGTACCCCAGCCTCCTGGGTCCCCTCAGATTCCTCCACCCAGTAGTAGCATGGTCAGCTGCACACTAAACTCAGCATGGGGCTTTGGGGACAGTGTGTCCAGACTAGAGCAGATGGACATGGCTCTAGCTGACTGGTGACCCAATCTCTGCCTTGTGCTTTTTCCTTTACCATTTTAACCTCTCCTTACTGCAGTATTGATACTGTTGGGTTAAATGTGTCTTCTGGACTTTGAAAAGGACAGTGTCAGTTGGAAGATAAACACATAAGTTAAGGTGTATGTTCTGTTAAAAATACACAAGCTACTTAATTCTCAGTTTGGGCCTAGAGCCCAGAGAGACATGTACTACAGCCTTGAATCTGTGGCCCCAGGGAGGGGAATGGATGGAAGCCATGACCAAACATGGGCCCTCATCCCCATTTGGCTATGGGTGGCAGTGAGGCTGTCCTCTTCCAGCCACACTGGCCCAGGGAAGGCATAGCCAAGGTAGGGGCTGCACCCTCTGTGAAGTTGGGTTACTGGGTCTCCTTGGAAACCTGGTCGTCTCTGCTACCTCTTTTGGGCTCCGGAGTGCCAGCTTTCAGCAAGGAACCTCCCTGTCTTCTCAGATCGACCTTCAGAAGATGCCTTTGGGGAAGCTGAGCAAAAGACAGATCCAGGCTGCATACGCCATCCTTAGTGAGGTCCAGCAGGTAAGTAGGGGACTCCCGGAGTCTCCTGGCCACTCACTGTTAACTGAACAGCAGCACAGAACCACAGTTTATAAGGATTTGGATTAGTCTCAGTTTAGAGCATCTGACAAGTTCCTGCTTTGACTGAAGAGTATAATAAAACTTAAAAAGATAATGTTTTCGCTAGGTATGGTGGCTCCTGCCTGTAATCCCAGCTCTCAAGAGGCAGAGGCAAAGGGATTGCTGTGAGTTCAAGGCTAGTTTTGGCTACATAGTGAGCCCAGAGTCAACCTGAACTACAAAGTAAGACCCTGTCTCAAAAAAACTAAAAGTAAAATAAAATGTTTTATGTGGTAGACTCCTTTTAAATTGGATGAATTTGGGGTTTTTGTTTGTTTTGTTTTTGTTTTTTGAGACAGGATCTTGCTTTGTAGTTCAGGCTGGCCCTCGGCTCACTGTGCAGCCCAGGCAAGCCTGGAATTCAGCAGTCCTTCTGCCTCTGCCTCCTGAACGCTGGGATTACGGGCGTGAGCTACCATCCCAGCGTTGTGTATGTGGTATTGATTGTTGGTGGGTGAGAGTCACCACACCTTGCATTGTGGTATGTGGTTACTGGGATCAACTCAGGACCTTGCACTTGCTAGGCAGGCACTGGAACCACAGAGCTAAATCTCAGGCTCCCTGGTTCTCTTTTAAAAAAAAAAACAAAACTGGTATGCATCATTACAAGTTAGACCTGAGTTTTTTTAGGAAGTCGCCAGATAGAAAATAATTTTTCTTCCTCCCTTTGATGTTAATTCAACATCTACTGGTGTGTAACAAGGTACTGCAGTCCTCAGCTCCTCAGGCTACACCCCAGAAGGCAGGAAGCTCTGCTTGTATTGGGTGGGTACAGCCTGGCAGTGCAGGAGGCTGAAGTGGCCCAGGAAGTGAGCTACTTGTCTGGCGCTAGAGATTGAGAGCTGTTAATGCCAGTCACCTTTCCTTGTTAACTACTGGCTGGGAATGTTCAAGGCTTTCTCTGGCTCAGGCTTTCTTTGTCCGGAATCCCCAGGTAGGCTGGCTATGGTTGCATCCTTCCCCATTGCCCAGTGCCTGCTCAATCTTGTCCCTCCCATGGGCACCAAGAGTTCTGCCGATTCTGCAGCATCCATGCCTTAAACACCCTCCACATTCAGCACTGAGAAATGGGGTCAGTGCATAAAAGGAAGCCTGACTGAATTTTGTAGCAGTAACACAACCCCTTGATATCATGAAGTTAGGAAACAAAAAATGAAAGTATTTTCCAGCAGCCATTAGCCACCACCAGGGTTTTTTGGGTTTTTTGTTTTTTGGTTTTGGTTTTTTGTTTTTTGAGACAGGGTTTCGCTTTGTAGTTCGGGCTGGCCCTGAGCTCACTATGGTGCCCAGGCAAGCCGCCGCGAACTCAGCAATCCTCCTGTCTCTGCCTCCTGAGTGCTGGGATTACAGGCATGAGCCACCATGCCTGGCATTGTGGTATGTGGTATTGATTGTTGGTGGGCGTGAGTCTCCACGCCCAGCATTATATGTGGTTACTGGGGATCGAACTCAGGACCTTGTGCTTGCGAGGCAGGTGCCGGAACCACTGAGCTAACCCTCCGGCCCACCACCAGGGTTTTGTAGTTAACATTTTGCATTGTTAACTGTGCTAGTACTTGCCATATGAGAAGCTATTGTGTACTGTGCTGTTAGGAGATTGGGGTCCTTCCCATCTGTTCAGAGTCCCCCACCTCACCCTGGCAGTCTTCTATCCAGCTTCAGTAGCCCTGTCCAGACAAGGAAACTTAGCAAAGGGCCAGGCGCTTGGGGTTCCTGCCTCAGTCTCACCATCTATCCCTTTCCCTCCAGGCACTGTCCCAAAGCAGCAGCGACTCCCAGATCTTGGATCTCTCGAACCGCTTCTACACCCTGATCCCCCATGACTTTGGGATGAAGAAGCCCCCATTGCTGAACAATGCAGACAGTGTGCAGGTAGTCCCAAGGTCTAGGGGTGCCCTACTTCACCATATCCCTGAGGCAGGACCACCCCCATGCCCTTGTTTGGAAAAGAGGGTTTTTTCCCTCATTTCCTCGTTGGTAGAAACAGTGTCTGGCAGGACTGATGTTATTCCTGCCCTTGCTCTGGGGAAAAGAGCCAGTGGGGCTAGAGATCGTTCTCCACCTTGCAGGGAATCCACAGAAGTTCCTCCTGCGGTACAGCCCATAGTGTCCCTAGTGTCACTCTTCCCCTGTCATCAGTGTGTGCGGATAGGAAGTTCTTCCCACACTCACCACCTCTGCCAGAGAGGCCTCGTTAGTGCTCCACAGAATGCTTGTGAATGTCTTCTTGGTGCAGCATGCTATTGCACACAGGTGATCAGTGCCAAAAAAGGTGTCCATCACCCTCATCTTGCATACTTGACACCAAGTCTCTGTGTGGTCCCCAGGCCAAGGTGGAAATGCTGGACAATCTCCTGGACATTGAGGTGGCCTACAGTCTACTGCGGGGTGGGTCTGATGACAGCAGCAAGGACCCCATCGATGTAAACTATGAGAAGCTCAAAACTGACATTAAGGTAAGAGAGCCCTTTCTGAGGGTGTTAACCACTGATCTCAGGAACAGTGGTCCCCAACTTGAATGTGCATCAGGATCCTGAGGAGAGACTGTTGGGTCCAGAAAGTTGCCTTTCTCGGTGTTGCCCAATAGTCTTGGAGACCCCATCACCTGTCCGTGGTGCCCGTTGGCCAGTTTTTCCAGCAAGTGAAACTGATGTGGAGACTGATTTTTAAGATCGTGCCAGAAGTTGCTTTTTTTCTCCTCAGCCTGGAAAAGACCTGACTCAGACTGGTGGTATGAACTTGAAGATAATTTGTTTCCCAGGGTCCCATTCTAAGAAGTGGTCATGCCCAGTACTGGCTGTAACGGAAGTGGGATGTTTGTGATGTGTCCTATATGGGTGCACACAGGAGTCCTGAACTTGGATGTATTTGAGACTCGGTACAAATCACCCTCTCTGGGTCGTCCAGAGATTTGTGCCTTCTTTTCCCTGGCCTGTAAAAAGCACTAGACTGTTGAGCCACAGCCGTTGCTTCTTGAGTGAGACCCAGCACTGATCTGGGCCTCTGTGGCATGGAATTCCAATCTCTTCCTGGGAGCACCTTCCTAGTAGGAAGACACTTTCCTGTAAAACCATTTATAGTCCTGAGGCTTTTAGTGGTGAGGGAGACCAAAATTCTTAGATCTTCCAAACTTTTAATAAGCATATGAAAATACACATATAGTTTTTTGGTGGTCTGCTCTGGCATGTTCAATGTGGGTTACATTAACATTGCATTATTAGGCCTATGCTCAGCTGTGGCATGTATGTAGCCCTAAGAATTCAGAGAATGAGCAATCATTCCTGTCCTCAAAATCTCAATGGTTGGTCAGATTCCTTCCTTTTTGGAAAGGGGCTGGTTACCAGGGATTGGGCTGAAGATCTTGCTTTTGTGACCCTTCTATTTCTAATTGCATGGTGTCTTCCGGCTCTTTGGTTTTGTCACAGTATGCTAGACTGCTGGTCTGGAGCCAGTTCTTTATTCTGGATTCTCCCAAGTCACTGGCATTGAGCTCCATATTGTAGCTTTACTAATAACTCCAGAGCATAAGATTTTAAGATGAAAAGACCCCCGAGATCCTTAGCAGTCTTAAGCAGGCAAGAAGACAGATGCCCAGGGAGCTAGAACAGGGCTCAGTGCCTGCTGCAGCATGAAGAGAGAATTAGTTTGTCCTGGCCTCTGCCTGGTTGTGGATTGCTCTCCTGCCTGTGTGACTCTCCTGGAACCTCCAGCTCCAGCCACAGACACCTATCTTCTAGGTGGTTGACAGAGACTCTGAGGAAGCCGAGATCCTCAGGAAGTATGTGAAGAACACGCACGCAACCACACACAATGCATATGACTTGGAGGTCATTGAAGTAAGATCTGTCTCCTTCCCCTCTGTATGTCCTGGCAGCTTTCCCCACCCCTTTCTCTAGCCTGAGCCTTGGTAGACAAGAGCAGCCTGCTTTGCTTTAAACAAGCAGAGAAAGTGAGTCACCTATCTGCTGAGCAGAAGTAATAGACTTGTGCTTGGGGCATCTTTTTGTTATAGTTTAAAGGGCATTTGCAGTCCTCAGACTTTGTTTTAGAATCAGAAACTATGCTTTCCACAAATGCGGGGTGGACTTCTCAGGTGTGTTCTGCTGGTTTGGGCCTGGGTCCTGGGGGCAGGACCATGACAGGTCGAGTTACTCTGATGCCAGGGGAAGACAGCATCCATACTGCAACAGACCTTGTGTTCTCTTAGCTGTAGAAACAAATGATCAGCACTCTTTCCAGAGAGATCTCTCAGCTGACTGGAATAACAACTGTGTCTGTCTGTCCTTTGTTGACTACCCCTCCAGATCTTTAAGATAGCACGGGAAGGGGAGAGCCAGCGCTATAAGCCGTTCAAGCAGCTCCATAACCGAAAGTTGCTGTGGCATGGGTCCCGGACCACCAACTTTGCTGGGATCTTGTCTCAGGGCCTGCGGATAGCCCCACCTGAAGCACCTGTGGTAGGTGCCCAGTGAGGGTGGTATTTCCATCTGTGGCAGGAAGGGTGAAGCCCTGGGGAGTCAGGTGTGGGTATTGGTATATTGGCAGCTGCTCAAGTATAGTTTATCATGCATCATTCTCTGGTGCCTTCGTCCTGCAGACCAGCACGGGCCTCAAGTGGAGTTTCTGGAACAGAAATGTTCAGGCCAGAGCTGCAGGGTGGCATGGACCTCGAGAGCTTGTTTGGAAATTCTAGCAATGGAACATAGTTACTCATGTACCATTTACCAAGGGAGCGATCCGGGACACCCACTTTGTTGCAGGCAGATCACCCTCACACCCCAAAAACTAGACTCAGGGACAGGACAGGCTAAGTCCCAAGCTGCCTCTGTACACTCTGGTCAAGTGGGAGCAGGGTGGTAACTCGGTCAGTGAGTGGACAGGTAACCTGAGCTCTCTGAGCCCCCTGCTTCACTAATGCTAGCTGCCATTCCCTGGATATGCCCATATATGCCACACCAATCTGAGTTGACTCAGATTGACTCATGACTCCCATTAACCCCGTGAGATTATTTTCCCAGCTGAGAGAGGGAGAAAGTGGGACCCAAGGGCTTAAACAACTTCCCCACTGCCCCTCTGTGTCAGTGTCGAGTGACAGACAGATGACACCACTCACTGGGTACTGGCTCAAGTCATCATTCTGAGCAATTCACCTGACTTCTTATGAGAAGTTAGGTGAATTCATTGGTCCCTTTTCCAACCCTGCAGACCGGCTACATGTTTGGGAAAGGTATCTATTTCGCGGACATGGTCTCTAAGAGCGCCAACTACTGCCACACATCTCAGGGAGATCCAATAGGCTTAATCCTGTTGGGAGAAGTTGCCCTTGGAAACATGTGAGTAGCCTGGCTCCAAGGCTGGGGCACTTGGCAGGATGGGTGCAGTAGGCTGTAGGGTGGAGAGGTCCCCCAGTAACTGACCAGACAGTTCAGACTTTGCAAGTTCAGACTGAGGAAGAATTGGAAGATGTGAGGGCAGGAAAACAGCAGGCCCCAGGGCTGGGAAAGCAGTTGGACTGTGCCAAAGATTTTGCCCTGACACCCCACCCCTCCTGGTGTTCAAATTTGTGAGACCAAAGTAAATGAAACTGGACTCTTCATCTCAGTTCCATATTCTTCACAAAGAAAATCTGATTAGTTCAACTTGCTTTGGGCATCTCCTCTGATCTTAGCAGCAGTATCCCAGAGTGCAAGGTCACGTTTTAGGCCAAAGTTCCAGGGACCGAAACCTCCAGAGCAGCCAGCCACAGCTCCAGACAGGACCTTTCCGTATGTGTGGGTCCGTAGCATTGAGGGCTGATACAGTGTTCAAGGCCTGCATGGGTGGGCTTGAGCAGATCCAGCTCAAGAGGTCCTAGCAGGCAGGGTTCCTGGGTATCCAGGCCATCGGGCCTGATTGTGTTAACTAAGTGCTTGTCTGCAAGACCTGAAACTGTTTTTCCTGAACAGGTACGAGCTGAAGCATGCATCACACATCAGCAAGTTACCCAAGGGCAAACACAGTGTGAAAGGTGATATGTCCCCTCTGTTCCTGCTGCTGCGATTAGAGCCACAGCTGTACTCGCACTTGGGCCTATGGAGAAGAAGGGAGGGGGGCTTTCTTTCCCTAGAAAGAAGGCTGGGCTCAGGGCTGGCTGTTACACTGAGGTTCATTTAAGTAGCACAGCCAGTATTACAAGTGCCATACGCAGGCACCTAGTTCTCAGAGTGTTTTCTGTTCTGAGCTTTACCCTAATTCTCAGCTGCTGCAGGGAGGGGCTTCTGCTGTGGAATTCTGAAAAGCAACATGTTATTCCAGAGGATACTGATATTACTCTTTGTAAAAAATATTGATAAGATTGATACCTGAGAAACTGGATTTCTAGTCTCCAGGTTGTTTTGCACGTTTTTGGTGACAGGGTCTCACTATATAGTTAGGCTGCTTGAACTGTGTAGCCCAGACTGGCCTCAAATTGACAATCCTCCTGCCTCAGCCTCCTGAGTACTAGTATTATAAGCATGTGCTACCACTCCCAGCTTTTGGTGATAATTTAAAATTCTGGTCCTAACCAAAGATGTTCATGTCAGGCTAGTTGTACCATAAGGGCCCACTGTATGGGGTTTTGCATTTAAGGCAAGAACATACACCCAAGCATAATGTGCACCTCATATCCCCAGGCCATGTTCACTCCCACTCCGTGGTTCCTAACACTTGACCTTCTGTTTTACAGGTCTGGGAAAAACGACTCCTGACCCCTCGGCTAGTATCACCCTGCAGGAAGTCGAGGTTCCCCTTGGCACAGGGATCTCCTCCGGTGTTAATGACACCTGTCTACTATACAATGAGTATCCTTTCATGTGTGCTCTGCGAGTGTGAGGAATGTGCAGGAGCTGTGGCAGCATGTGCTTGTGCGTGGGTTGCTGCAGACTCAACAGGTTCCCTGCGGTTCGGGGTGTGAGTCTTGCCCAGTTTATAGAGGACTGTGAGTCCCTCACGCGCCTGAGGATGGCAACCATCCCTGGGGAAGAGGACAGGGACTCCATGCCATTGTCTCCTTAACGTGTTCCCCCAGGTATATTGTCTACGATATTGCTCAGGTGAACCTGAAGTATCTGCTGAAACTGAAGTTCAACTTTAAGACGTCCCTGTGGTGAGCTGCAAGCCCCCAAGGATGCAGCCTGCACACACCTGGTTGCTGGGGCCCGTAGCTTTATTCGGTCTCAATAGAGAGGATTTTATATGAATGGGCTAAAAGGTTCTTCCCAACTTCAAACATCCTCAGTTTTGTGTTCCAGCTGGCAGTGGAAGAGATTGTTTGTAGTTTTATTGTGCCAGGCACAGTCCTGGAAGCCACAGCTTGACAACTGAGGAAAAGTTGGGGAGAGGTTTTTGCTGCTTTGTTTGCCTAGACTAGTCCTGTAGAAAAGCCAAGCCACGTTACAACGTCTGCCTTACTGGTTTCCCCAGGAAAGGAAAAATGTGCTTCCACCCTTTTTAAGTGTTTGTTTTTAGTTTTAATTTTGGTAAAATGTTAAGCATTTATTTTGAGCTAAAAATAAAACTAATTTCATACTATTCAGATTTTCTTCATTTTGTACTTACTGTTCTCTTTTTATTTTTTATTTGTTTGTTTGTTTGTTTGTTTGTTTGTTGTTATTTTGTTTTTGGGTGCTGGGCGTGGGAAGACCAAAAGGAGAAACATTAATTGCTCTAGAAAACAAGAGCTTTTTTCTTTTTCTAGAAATATTTGAGCATAGAAGCTCTCTGATTATAATATAGGAAATTAAAAGTTGTTTTTGGAATTCTTGATTCACCTATGAGCAGCATTGTCTTTTAGATTAAAACCATCCATAATTGCCCATGTAGCTACCCAAGGCCTGATGATCATTCGCCATTAAAATGCAAACCCTTCTGGCTCTCGTTTGTGTCTGATCTCATTCTCACTGAGGATGTGGGCAGCCCTCACCAGGCAAGGTCCACAGAGACTGCTCACATGCTGCTCTACCTGAGTAAACCCAGAGTGCAAGGCAGCAGGCAGCACTGCCCGGTGACACTCCCACCTGAGTCGTAAAACCAAACCCAGGGGCAGGAGGTGCTCGGAGTTTCTCTTCAGCTTACAGACAGCATGAGCGAGGAGTTGAGGGTAGCTCAGAATGTTTACGTCTAAGTTCTGTGAAATCTATGGTAGGGACTTAAGCCCCAGGTGACCGTTCTCAGAAGGAGTGGACGGGCCATAGGTAGGGTCCCAGGCAGACAGCCCTGTAGACAGCAAAGCTCCTGTCCTCCAAGGGCTGCACGGGCAGGGTCCAGCTGTTGCAAACCTTCCCCAGAAAATGGAGGAAACAAGGAAAGGAAGCTGCTGTCTCAAACCCAGGAGTGTTCTTTTGTTGAGAAAAACGGCAAAAGAGCCAGGTATGGCAGTGTACACCTATAATCCCAGCACTAGGAAGACTGAGGCAGGAGGATCACGAGTCTGAGCCTAACATGGGCTTCACAGTTCAAGACCAAACTGAACTACGTGGCAAGATCCTGTCTCCTGAACAGAAAGAAGATGGTGATGTTTTCTGAGTTGAGCCAACATAGTTTTAAGCTGTAGCCCTGTCCTATAGTGACCATGTTTGTGGCTCCATCTCAGAAACTGCAGTTAAGGTGTTAGATTTCAGAGAGCAAAGGAAGGAAATTGACTTGGAGGAAGATGTTTCTTTTTCCCTTACGACCTTTTATGTTATCTTTTTTCTTTTAGGTTGTGGTTGTTGTTTTGAGACAGGGTCTCACTTTGTAGTTCAGGCTGGCCCTGAGCTCACTATGTAGCCAAGGCAAGCCTCAGATTGAGCAATCCTCCTGCCTCTACCTCCTGAGTGCTGGGATTACAGGTGTGAGCCACCATGCCTGGCCTTTTCCTTTGTAATTTTGCATGAAAATCTTAGGGCCTCTGCCATTCAGTAAAGCTCATCAGCTTCCTGTTAACTTTTTTGAGACAAGGTCTTATGTTGCCCACTCTGGCCTCAAACTTTCAGCAGTCCTCTTGCCTGTACCTCCTAGGTGCTGAGATGGCAGGTGTGCACCACCCTCCTAGCCCTTTATACTTTTCAACAGCACAGAAAAAAGCAATTATCTTTGCAGTACCTCCAAGTGGGAGTGATTATTTAATTGACTCCCTGTAATCAAAACTGATTACACACACAACTCCAGGGATTGAGCTCAGTACTTTGCACTGGCCAGGCAGGTGTGGCACCACTGAGAGAAATCCCCAACCCTCAAAACAGATTCTAAAAAGTCACAGTTCTGGGTGTATTTTTATTTTTTAAAAAGGAAACGTACAATCTGTGTTGCAGTATTCATGTGTTATTTTCTGTTTTAAAGAAATTCAAGGCCAGAGGGTTAGCTCAGTGGTTCTGGCGCCTGCCTCGCAAGCACAAGGTCCTGAGTTCGATCCCCAGGAACCACATACAATGCTGGGCGTGGAGACACATGCCCACCAGCCATCAATACCACATACCACAGTGCCGGGCGTGGTGGCTCACGCCTGTAATCCCAGCACTCGGGAGGCAGAGGCAGGAGGATTGCTGAGTTCCAGGCTTGCGTGGACTACATAGTGATCTCAGAGCCCACCTGAACTACAAAGCGAGACGCTGTCTCAAAAAAAAAAAAAAGAAATTCAAGTCTTACCTCAAAGTAGCAGCTAAAATGTAACCTTTTTTTTTTTTTTGAGATAACTCATGATCCTCCTGCCTCAGCCTCCTGTGTACTGGAATTACAGACATGGGCTACCACACCTAGCTGACCAGATCATTTTAAAACCAGGCCAGGTGCATAACTCATGCCTTTGATCCCAGCACTCGGGAGGCAGAGGCAGGAGGATTGCTGAGTTTGAGGCTTGCCTGAGCTACATAGTGAGATAAGGACCAGCCTGAATTACAAAGCAAGACCCAGTCTCAAAAAATAAAAAACCCGCAAAAGACTTTGTTTGGAGATGTTAAGCCCTAGGGAAGAGATGCTTCCTAAGGAAACTGGTTCCAGTGAGTTGGAAGATAAAAGTAGAAGCTCCTTGTACCAGGAACTGATAAGCAGATGCGGAGTCATGATTACCAGGTGACTGTAGTTCTGTAAACCAGAAAAGGCCCAGCACTGCCACGTCCCCGGGAAAGGTAGCAAGAGCAGAGCAACCACAGAAAAGTGGCAGGACCACTGGGACTCACCCATAGACAGTGAAGGTTGTGTGGGTCACTTCAGTCAACTCAAGACTTTCTTAGGGCAAGAAGAATTAAAGGATTTAGGAAAAAGTCCTTTGGAGCAACCATGAATGGAGCCATAACTGCCATTTCCAAGCAAGTCGAGGTAATTTTATGATGAAGGGTCTCATCAATTACAGTGGACCTTTGACTTAAAATTTGATGAGTTCCTGAGGGCTGATTATAACTCAGGTTGATTTTAAGTCAGTAGAGCTGAGATCTGAATAAACATCCAGATCCTGGGTACATGTTATGAATGACAAGAAGCAGGTGAATGTCCCATTACTTTAACCCAAGTTGTATGTCAGGCTAGTCATAATGTGAGGGTCCACTGTATTGCTTTTAGGTCATAATGTGGATATTTTCATTATTTTAGGTTTTTGCTATTGCTGGTGCTTTTATTCAAGAACATGAAATAAGTATATTTTAAAAACTTAACGCATTTTTGTTTAGTTTTTGAGACAGGATCTGGCTTTGCAATTCAGGTTGGCCTTGAGCTCTCTGTGTAGCCCAGGCAAGCCTTGAACTCAGCAGTCCTACCTCTGCCTCCCGAGTGCTGGGATTACAGGTGTGCACCACCATGCGTGGCACTGGGTTTTTGTTTATTGGAGACAAAGTCTCACTATGTAGTTCAGGCTGGTTTTGAACTCACGGCAATGCTTCCTCCGTCTCCCAAGTACTAGGATTACACATCTGTTTCACCATACCCAGCTTTACTTTATAAACTGTTATAGTTTCTTATTTTGTTTTGATTGCTTATTGCTTTTCTGGCGCTAAAGATGGAGCTCCGAGACTCAGACATGAGCAACCAAGCAGTCCACTACTGAGCTACATCCCCAGCTCACACTGCAGTTTTAACCAGAGAACACCTGTGGTCCAAGGCTAAGATTTCTAACAATGAGTTAATACTAGTCAACAAGTATAAATTAAACTGGAGTCCTGGTCACAGAGTCTAATAAATGTCTGGGCTACATTTTGTACTTCCAGATTCCTCACTGCTCAGTACAGTGACTTCTTAGCTTTTTGAGACAGGGTCTGGCTTTTTAGGTCAGGCTGGTCCTGAACTCACTATGTAGCCCAAGTTAGCCTTGAACTCATAGCAATCCTCCTGCCTCTGCCTCCTGAGTTCTGGAATTACAGGCGTGAGGCACCACATCCCGTACTGTGGTAGATAGTACCAGGGATTGAATTTGGGACTTTGCGCTTACCAGGCAGACACCAGAACCACTAAGCTAAATTCCCAGCCCAGTACAGTGAATTCTTAACTCAGAGGGGTCTGGGCCCTCTCCAGAGATAGGGCAGTGGGGTTGGGTCCCACAGAGACAGCCCTTGTGCTTTTGGTATCTGAACTCAGAGTCCCCTAAATGGTGCTTCTGACCAGACCTCTGAAGCAGACAAACTGTCCCAAATCCCTTAGATTGGTACCAATCACAGTTGTCGAGAATGTGGATGCAAGTCCCTGCACGGTGCCCTCCTGACCTCTGGCAGCACTCCTGATAGATGTACTAGGTCTTGGCCATGTTGCTGAAATCCAGAGAATATTCTGCTAGCACTGAATGCAGACAGGAAGCTTCAGGTAAGGGAGGAAGAACTAGAAAACAATACATGATCTTGTGCCAGGTCAGACTCATGAGACCCCCACCAAGACGCTGCCCTTCCCTTTTGGTGTGGCTTCATCCTCTGGCCACTCCCCATGGTCCCCTTGACCAGGAAGCAGCCAGCTGCCACCATTTCCCAGCCCAGCCCCAGCCCCAGCAGTCGTTCTGGGGCTCAGAATAGCCCAGCTGCCATCTCCACAGATGGCCAGGCTAATTTTAGCCATGTGGTGCTCACCCAGGATCCAGGCTGGGCTTTTCAGATTTGAATAACCCAGTGTGCAACTTTTACAGCCAGTAATAGAGCTTTGAGGTTATGGGATCTCTGGGTGTGCCTACCATTTTATAGAAATTCCAGAAATATAAAGGATTTGTTTCTCTGAACCAAGAACCCAAGCTGCAGGTCCAGCAGGTGGTCAATCCAGTGGGTGTAATGGAAGATGGTGAGGGAGAGTAGGCACTGACAGTAGAGCAATGCCTCAGTTCATGAACAGAAGCAAAATTTTGCTTCCATTAGCCAATTGTGCATCACATAACATAACCAGGTCATTTCCTCAGAAGCATGGAACAAAGTGAGTTCATCCACTGCAGTCCCAACGGTGCTGCTCTCACTGGTGGTGAATGGGTGGCAGGAGCTCAGGCTCCTGGGCACACTTACTACTTGTTGCTGTCCAGGTCCCAGCCATGTTTGCCTCCTACCTCTGGCTACTACTAGGTGATCGACTACAACCTGTAGCCTAAGTTAGTTAGCACTTTCACAAATGGCCCCTCTGCCAGCATCATCTAAAGAAGGCAGGTGTGGGGACCAGATATTTAGCTCAGTGGTTCTGGTGCCTGCCTAGCAAGCATAAGATCCCTGGTTCAATCCCCAGCAAGCACATACAGTTGGTGTGGAAAGAGAGGCTCGGAGTGTAACAGGTGAGAACCGAGAAGCAGGTTAGGGACCTTTATCTTCAATGTGGTATTTCTTACTCATCACCCCTATATACAAAAGCTGTCTTTCATGCTGATTCTCCCTGAATGCACAGAGAGCCCAGTGTGGTGTGGACACCTGTATTCCAGAATGCTCTCGGCTCCCGGTGACTACATACTGCAGGGGGCAGAGGGCAGGAGAAGGCATCAGTGGAGTAAGGTCAGACTTGCTCTGCTTCCTAAACTGGACTCATGAACTTTTAGATGCTTGAATGGTCTTTAGAAAACCCATTTAGAAACTCTCCCAACTGGGCTGCTTCCAGCTACAAGAAAAAGTTCAACCAACATTTTCCCAAACAATACACACACTTGCCATCCACTCATGGTTAAGCAGACCTCATGGGATTGGTTCATTGGTTATTGATCCTCCTGTTATGGCTGGAAGATGGCCCTCTTGTCCTGTTTACTTGCTTCTGATCTCAGTGGCCAGGGTTACCCCACTCCTGGGGCAAAGGATCTGAATTTCCCCATGGTTAGGGAGGTGGGCTCCCATCAGCAAGGGCCAGGGTGCAGGGTGACTACTGAGTGCTTCTAGGATATCCTACCTGAGAAGTCCCATGTGGACCCCAAGGTACATGTGGGTCCACAGAGCCCATCCCACTTCTGTGCCCATGACTCCAGGGTTTCTGCCCTATAGCTGCAGATCCTCCCTAAGCCCTTTCTGCCCATTCTGTGACTTCTGAACAAAGATTTAAACCAGCACAAAAATAGAAGCTGCTGCCAGAATAGTTTAAATAGCACTTACTGCTAATCTCACAGGCTCAGTCAGGCTGTGGCTGCACTGTGAAGGGCGCTGTCAGACACCTGGACAGCCAAGCCCCTCTGTTTCTCTGCTGTGAACAGTGGTGTCCTTTTCCAGAAAATGATCTTTTCCTGCTTGTGTGTGTCAGAACCCTCTGCCTGAGCAGTTTGAGACCCCATTTTACTGGTGGTACTGCCCTTGCTGAGGGTGCACAGGATGCAGGGATCCTTCTGGCAGTAATGACCAGTGAGCAGTCTCCCAGCACAAGGACGGCAAAAGCTTAAGGACACAAGCTGGCACTGGATGTCAGTCTGGTCTCCTTGGCCAACTCTTGCATTGTGCAGATATGTAGGAATCAATCTAACAAAGAAAAGACCTCTATACTAAAAACTACAGTACTCTGGGGCTGGGGATTTAGCTCAGAGATCCCAGCACCTGCCTCGCAAATGCAAGGTCCCTGTTTCAATCCGCAGCAACCACATACAATGACTCACACCCATCAGCAATCAGTACCACATACCATAATGCCAGGCATGGTGGCTCATGTCTGTGATCCCAGCACTCGGGTGGCAGAGGCAGGATTGCTGAGTTCAAGGTTTGCCTGGGCTACATAGTGAGCTCAGAGTCAGCCTGAACTACAAAGCAAGACCCTGTCTCAAGAAAAAAAAAAA